>OX463856.1:15216163-15358663 GCA_949825065.1 Odontocerum albicorne
ATATATATATATATATATATATATATATATATATATATATATATATTTTAGGGATTTATTTTCAGCGCATGCATCAACGATGTAAAAAATTATAAAATGTATGTAAGTTTTTCAGCTTCAAACCCAAATATTGAAACAGTATCCACTTCCAAAACCTTTACAAACAATACTATTATACTTATAACAGCCGCCATGTCATCAAACAAGTGGAAACATAATAAAAATAAACTATTGGAAGGAACACTCAAATAGACGACGGAGTTCAGCTCAAGAGCTGCCTTCAAGAGGAGAATAGCTCGAGGCTTTATTTATGTAAGGAGGTTTGAGATTTATTTGAACTGAGCCAGAGATAAGGGGTGAAGCTCCGGGCTACTCAGCCAATGGGAGTTAGGGATGGTAAAAGTGCAAATTTCATCAAATAATTGGGGGCTCCGGACCTTTTAAGCGAGTCGTGTCACAACTCCATTATCTGGGAAAACACAAAAAAAAGGTTTTTTTTCCATTCATAAAGTAGAATAATATAAAATACTCCAAAAAATTAACCAGTTTTTAAAAAAACTCTCCAAAAATATAGTCATCACTTTTTCAGAGTTTCTCAAAATTTTATGAAGAGAATGTTTCGTAACTATTACTTTTTAACATACACGTATGTCTGAAGGTATATTTAAACATATCTCTTGGAGTCTATCTTGATAGTAAGCTGTTTTTCGATAGACAAATTAGATGTATAGTTTCTTTAGGTTTCCATAGCTTAAAATATTTAAAATTTGTACGTCGTTGTCCTGCAACAAGGGAAATAAAAACTCTTATTTATTAATTTGTTGTGTTGCATCTGAGTTATTGAATCTCTATTAATTCTGGTGTGCCTGATTCGTTTTGAGTAGTAGTCTGTTTTTATTCCAGCTGTTAAGCTGATATATGATAGACATAAAAATTTACACTGGTCTAGAAGACTGCCCCGATTTTAGAACTTCTGATCGCTTAAAATCGAGCCAGCGCGCAGCGATCTGATTTCTCAAAGCTCTTTATCGAAGACAGTTCACCGTTTATATACCTAGACTGATATTCTTACAGATTGAAAATAGCTTTTACATAAATGAAAACTTCACAATAATTTAAAATAAAACTTTGATGAAGAAAAAAAATCATAAAATATACAACATGAAAATAAATAAAAACAATAACAATATATAAATTACACATATTCAAACATGCATAGGGCTTCTGATACCTTGACCCCTAAGTTTTCCAATTTAAAAGAAGTAACTTAAATACATACAGAATATAACGCCGTATCCTTTGCGGGGTAGGCAGAGATAACAATTCTCCAAACATTTCTATCCAATCGAACAACTTTCCCCCTCTCCACATTCATACATTTTGTTATGCACAATCTTCCATTATTCATACTTTTCACTTTATATTTTTTCAAAATCAGGTCCATTTGATCCAGCCACGTTTTTCGCAGTCTACCTCTTCCACGCACACCTTGCATTTCTGACTTGTATATTTGCTTTGATATTATTAAGTGATTCATTATCTTTACATGTCCAAACGATAATAAATCTCCTTTCTTCATTTAACTTAAAACATTCATTTTATCTGAACATTAATTTCAAAAGTGTTTATATCACCTTTTTTCATATATTAACACACTACACGTTTTTCTTCATGCGCGCATCATCTGCCAAGTCCAAGTTTCACTTCCATGAACCAAGGTGTGCACCAATACACTATTATGTGTGGTCATGTTTGCTAGTTTTTATATAGCGTGGTTGTTATATCTTACATTCTTCGCTTTGTTGCTTCGACCTTGTTCTCTGTCGCTACTCTCCTTTCAACTAGCCCATCATACGTAAACATACTGCCCCTATAAGATAACTCACCAAATTGCTCCACTTTCTCTGAGTTAACCTATACATCAGATTGTACACACCACTTTCTATAGCCGTAATCTTTGATTTCGCTACACTCATTATTTAACCTTTTACCAGTCATCTCTTCTATAGCTCACTTATCGTAACCCTCAACTCATCAACATCTTATCTTATCGTAACCCTCAACTCATAAATCATCAACAGACAGAAGTACATGTGCACATTGATTTCACTAATTGTTATCTCTTTCCCATCATCTTCAAATCGCGATTGATTCTAATTTACATGTGTTAGTTACAAGAAATACACTTGATATACTCGTAAGTCCTTTTTGTGTGCATATAACAAGATATAATCGTACATTAAAAAAAATCAAATTGAATACTACTTTCATCCTTTAAATTTGTACGTGAATAATAGTTGCAATCTTTTCTCAGACGAGTTTCGGTATAATATTTTTTCATTTCGGTTTTATTTATTATACATATAATCAAAGATTTGATGACATTTTTTTTACGATTCATTTGGAATTATTGATAAAAAAAGCAAAAAAAATGTACGTCTTGCAAAAAAAAATGTATTTTTCTTGTTTTATTTCATGCGTTATTTTTATGAAGAAATCAATAAAGACATTTACGACATTGCTAATATAAAATAGTTTCTATTACTTATTTCATTTGTTATATTCTGAACACAAGTAAAATCAATTGTTTGTGCAACTGCTGCGCAATTTTACTATTGGCTGATAATTTTGTATTAAAAAAAAAACAAGAAACACATAAAAAATCACTGTAAATAATTTATCAACTGCTTTATCAAATATTGTTGTAAATTATACAACTGTATAGTACATACGTATAAAGCAGTATGGTATATATTTTACTTAATCGAGAAGAGCTACGCAGATTAGTTCCAATTGGTGGATGAAAGGTTATGAAGTTATTTTCAAGAAGAAAAAAAAAATAAAAGCATTAAAAAGTTGTTGAAAAAAATCAAGTAAAACAAAGTACTCGTATTTCGATATATCATCAAATACTGGAAAAGTAGATGAAATGTGAATATTACGCACGTGGTAGGATTTAAGAATTCTAAAAATTGTATTGTATAATAAGAATTCTTATTATATTATTTTCATTGTACAATATATTTAGACCTTCACACGAGTTGATTAGTTAAATATTTGTGAAGCGGCTAAACCTGTTTATTACAAATACGGTACACGTTTTAGTAATTCTAAATTAATACTGTGAGATAATCGATATATCCAGTCTTGAGGGAATTAGACTAATATAAGAAATTCAATAGGCTTAAAATAGAACAGATCTCAATAACCTAAGGTTCGCGTATTTAATTCTATTAATTCATTATTGCCGTTTTCACTATAAAAACTACTGATAATCACAATTTTATCCGTGAAGTACTTTTTCTAACCAATCAGAATGAGTGTTTATTTTTAAAAGACAATTTTACATAGCGCCGTTTAGAGAGCAAACTCTCCTCGAGTGCGCACTAACTCGGGACTCGAACTCACTATTACAAGTCATGCCTGATCGTAGCGCCCAAGCGAATCATACATGACACTTAATTTGTTGAACCTTGTAGACTTATTGCCATGTGGCAATTTCATCCCACCAATTACAATATAAAGATTTTTATAAGGTCTTAAGTGAAAACTAGACTGAAAACCTTTTAAAAAATACATGGGTTCCAGCAGGAATCGAACCCACAACCTCCAAGTCAAAAGACAGGCATCTGTTTTTTTTTTGTTTTTATCCATTTGACATATGTCACACCTCTTTCCTATTTTAAAACAATATTAGGTTGTACACATTTCAATATTTAAATTAATTATAAAACATTTCCATCATATGAGGTATGACACGCCGTTGAGCTCAGCCGGTTTCTTAAAGAGGCAAGAACTCTTTAGATCTCAGGGGTTTTTTGGGTTCCCTTAACTCTGAATAACTCTCTCTCACTTTCAGCAGGACAAGGCGACACAATTAAACAAGTATAATTTGGAATGAAACAGTTTATTATATTGTAAAAAAAAAGAAAAAGAAAAGAAAAAAAAATATATAAAAAAAACTTGACGAATGTCAAGAAAAAAAAGTTTAAATTTGGCAAGAAAGAATGTGTTGTATTTAGCAAGGGAGATTTCAATAACAATTCGAAATTACTTTACTCGGTGGGTTTTTAGCGTGGCGACGAAATCCAGCATTGAAATTAAAGGAATAATATTCACCCGTAATTAAAGATGGCGTCCTGGGCTTCTGCGATACACGAAGAAAAACTAGTCAGGCTGTCCTCGGTAGAAACACTATTTCTGGACAGACGTCCTAACCGTATCTTATCTGAAGGCACAAGAGAGCTCCTCGTGGAAGTTCGGGCCTTTTATAGGCACTTGCGAGAAAGAGAGGCTACACGTACTCATTCTCACTTAAAATAATAGTTTCGATAGTAACGTCATAGATATGATACTTTACTTTTAAAAGACAATTGAGATCGGTGTCTCTTACAATTCATCAAAAGGGTATATCGTCTAGACAGAATTTATTGCTTCCTTGAGCACTGGATTTTTATGACCCTGTTTTTGTCTTCTCAGTCGTTTACCGATGGTCTTACAATTTCCATCTTTACAAAACAGAATTGAATTTATTTTAAACCCTTTTCCTAAACAAACAATGACCATGGAATTCTTTACAATCCGAATGTAGTTTTACAACCCGAGCCGACCACCTGAGTTGGCGGTGCACTATTTCATTTGTATCACCAAAGCAAAATTTAATTTATTATAGGCCCCTTTTCCTAAACAAACAATAACCATGGGATTCTTTACAATCCAGGATATAATCTTGTACTCCAAAGCGGTGAGCACTTAAGATAACCTCTTTTTTCTATTGACTTAATCTTAGCGACAGTATTAGAAATATACTAAATTATTTTGCTTCGAGAAACATGTTTCAGGAGCATGAAATGTTGCGAATTTAGTATTGGGGAGGTGAACTATGTAATTTATCAAATACAGTCCTGACACATATCAACCAGAATTCTTCTTATAATGCATGGTGGGGCTGAGAATATATCCACAGTGTCATTCAGTTGGTTCAATATCTCTATACCACACGTGACTGGATGTTTAGCCATGATTTTCATTCTGTAAGTTGGTATGTAGAAAAGAGTGTGATTTCTTGCACGACTATATTTATTAGGTACATATACATTTAGTATTTGTAGTATCGCGGGAGAGGGGACAGTTAAATCAATCTTGAAAAACCTTAAGTGGGAATGTCGCAATGGATTCTTGCCTTCGGTTTATTGTCTTATCAACTAGGCCATGGAGGTCACCAATATATATGATACACGTGATAAAATAGTAAATAAATAAATATAAGTAAATAACAAAAATAGTAAATATTGAAAAAAGTACCTTTCATAGTTTACTGACACAAGGGGTTATACACCTCTTTGACAATTGAAATATAAAATAAAAAAAGTGACATAAAAACTAAAAGATTGAATTGAAAGTAGAATTTAAACTGAACAGTACATTTCAAGTGTGTAATTTACCGACAAAAGATTTTTTACCGTTTTATGACAGTTGTAATGGATATAAACTTATAGTGGGCGTTTAAATACGCCGCCTACGGATTGGCGCCATGGTCAGATTATAGCCAAGGCGCGCCGATGTATCTGCACTTTGGGCCTAATAACGGTTAATAATGGGTTGTAAAGAAATAAACTAGCCAGTGACATTCTTTATTTTCCTTGATCTCAATTGGAAATCGAATCTATAAACATTCGAGTGTAAAAAAAAGCTTCGCCATTGGACTGTGGAAGTTGTCAGCTAAGTGCTATGTGGTTTTCATTTTCTTTGTCCAGTTGCACATGGTTCAGTGTCGTGGTTACCTGATACTCCTCTCGACCCTGAGGAACGATGAGTGGAATAAGTAATCTCTTTGATTTGATCTGTCCAACATCTGGATACCATCATCGTGTTCGGTAGTTTTCTTAGTCCTGTTGCATTTAGTGTCGTAGTTCCCTGATACTCCTCTTGGCCCTGAGCACGGAGGAGTGCAGCGCTCAATGAGGAATAAGTAATATCTTTGAATTGGTCTATTCAACACGCTGGAGATCATGATCTTGTTCAGTGGTTTTCTTTTTCTAAGTCCTGTTGTATATTGTTGAGTGTCGTGGTTCCTTGATACTTCTTGAACCGGCCTTAAGCAACGATGAGTGCAGCGCTCAATGAAGAATTAATGATCTCTTTGATTTGAGCTATGTAATTCGCTAGAGACAGTCATCTACCTCGATGCCCCTCTTATTATCACAGTCCACGATGGTGGACACATAAGGGTATCTCACTCTTGAAAACATATTCCTTGTGCAAAAAAAAAAACCTGGCGGGCTTGTTGCATGTGGCGATTTCTTTAAACCAATCACAAAGATGCTATAGATATCTAAAGTCAAAAGCAGGCTACAATTGTTACGACTGCACCTCTATTTACTAAAATTTGGAGAGAGCGTTACCTCCATTCAACAAAACCAACAATATTTTCACAATTTAATAATGTTTTTCTCACAGTAATTACACTTACCCCGGTCTCAGCGGCACATGAAGAAAATTAAGAACAAGTACTCTTTTGTCTCAGATCGCGATGGGCTATAATAAAAGAGATATGCTAGGCCTCAAAGGTATCAAGCCGTGGACGAGGTGAATAACAGAAAAAGACATATATTGGTGATAACACTTCGTTTAATTTAATTCAATATTGTTAAAAATAAACTCCGCATTAATGCCGAGAAAAAAAACATACTACAAAAACCAGAGTAGGCAGACTAACAATTGGGCTTGCATAAGAGATTGATTCCTGTTCGATATTCATTACACACAAAGACGGATATGAGGCGATGAGAGCCAGCAATGGCAGGTTACAATACAAAGAATTCACTCACCCCAAATAACCTGAATATCCAAAAGGAATGACGCTGTAATGTCTATTCTCCCAGAAGAGGTGGACGCAAGCCAGATGATAGCAAACCGGCCCAAGCCGGAACGACTCCTTGGATCAGGATGATGCAACAATTCCCCCTTGGAATTTCCCGCCTAGCCGATACGAACTTCTTCCTTGCTGCAAGCGCGGGAAGCTGAGTAACTGCGGCGCAGTTATTTGAGGAACCACGTATCGTAGTCGCTCGAGGCCTTCAGCAGACTCTCAATTATGGCGGCGATAATTATCCCCGATTATTGTTCCTCTGGCGGTATTACCAAGCCTGTAAATCCGCGCATCGGCTCTAAACCGATGTGGTTTGGAGAAACTTCCACGAAACACCAATTATTAATTCGTATGTTCCCCAGAAGGAGATGATAACTCGGAACTGAAGGTAATTGACCGATAAATTTTAACGAAAAAACTAATTATTAATTCGTAATCTCCCAAACGGAGGAGCTGTAACAGCCCGTCAATAGCTAATCCCGGCCGGTGACGGAATGAATCCCCGTCCCGCGATTCGACCGGTGATTCCAAACAACACGAATTGACCACGCGTCCCTAGGCGAAGATTTCATTGGTTCGCGGCATTTTTAGGACAAGATTCGACCAATAGGTCACCTGCATTCGATTTCTTACTACAAGTGCTTCAATCGCCCCCGCGGCCGGTGTACAAAACTTTATATCGGCTTGTTTTTGAATCGAGAACTTTCTAGAACCGGGAAGATGATTGCATCATTCTTTGTCCTAATTACAACTGCGTTACGCTCGGACTCGCTATTATGCGTCATTATTTATCCGTCAAAATCAGAACAAAGAAAAGTACGGTTTAATTCCGTTCGTAAGGGAATTCCATTTCGCGCGTATTTTTTCCTTATGGGATATTCTCAAACTTCTCACCCGCTTTTTATGAGAGAATAAATATACTCCTAACACAATCTTATTTGAAAAAAAAAGTGCCAATAGGGGTTGAACTCGCAACTCATATATCCGGACAGGCAGGTGTCTTACAAACTAAGTTCTAAAGGTTGTCTAAAGTACGTAAAAATTTTCTCCCTGCGTTTCGTTTCAAGCTTTTTTTGTCTAGAAGTCTATGAGGTGTAATCATTCGATACACTTTTTTGACGTTTAAAAAAACGGAAAGTATGATTTTAATCCCGAATAACACTTTTATGAGTTGTTTTAAAGTGTAGGGATTTCATCCATGCCACGATTAAGAAGAAAATATACCTTTAAAATGGGTTGCTATACAGAAATGATGAGCATCTCCTGAGCAGACAAAATATCAATAATGATGTCCTAAGGCACGTGAAAAAAGAAAAAAGGGTCCTGACGGGTACAAAATAAAAGAAAATCGGAAAACTTTGGTCTTGTAAGGAGGGAGAATAAAAATGAAACACTAGTAATATAACACGGAAAATAAAAAGTAAACAAAGTGCTTGGGAAAGTAAAATACTTCTAGCTGAAAAGTGCTTCATATCTATTTATTTTTACTATAAATACTTGTAGATAATGGTCAAATATAGAGTCAACAGACCTCTTATACGAAGCTTAGTACGCCAGCTTGATGGTCAGGTAATTTTGATTCAGTTGTATAAAGCCTCAAACTGTTTTATGATACCTACGTTTCGAAATTCTTGCAGTTTTTATCTTCTAGGCTTATTTGTAGTCAACATCACCATAAGTGGGTGTGCACCGGATACTGCTTGGCATATAATCGAATCTCAACCATAACGTAAGTGTAAGGGCCCGTCTCGTCTCATGACTCAATTTTCATTGTGGCTTCTATTTTATTAAAATGGAAATTGAAAATAACTTCAATATTTTTGGAAGTCGCGCTTTTGTTCTTTCGTGGTAAAACATATGTTTTACATTCAGTTTTACGATATGTGTTTGGCGAACTAAACAGTTAAGTGTGCCATTGATAGACATGGATATCTAGTTCTAAAGACCGAGTCTAAAAAGACCTAGCCATTTTGATGAAAAATATCCAGTATCTTTTGAATAAACGGGTCCAATCCGATCCGATCCACCATCTGGTCACTCTAGCGCATAAGTGATATATATCTGCTCGTATGACATCTACATTGGCAGCGACCATATTTTTTCCATGTTTTCTTTGCGAAAAATGTGACTAAATAATGTGTCGAGTACCAAATATCGATAGCCTATGTGAGATGTAAAGTTCTTTTTGTACATAGTTATTTGTTCGTCAATCTGTCTATGAAACATCGAAAAATGGTCTCAACACCACATCTCGACAGAATATATCCTTGATATTTTTCCAAGATAAAAGCAAACACGATTATTCAGAAAACAAAGATTTTCCTTTTTGTTTCTCCCGTTAGATCATTTTAAGCCTTGGTGTAGCATTCTTTGTCATACCTATTCTCCTCTTAATTTCAGTTTCGCATCTACCGTAATCAACAATTGTAGACCTCATTTTTTAAATTTGGATGCGGAATTGATATTTGGATCAATAATTATGATTTTCGTTTTAAATTTATGTAACTTAATCCCCATTTAGTTACTTTCGAATTCCACACGACGAAGCAGTTCTGACTTTTCATGAATGCACTGGCCAACAAGTTAAATATCGTCTGCATACCATAACATATATTAGATATGTGCTAATACCCGACCTGCAGTCCACCTTCCAAGCTCTTCGGTGTTCGTTGTATATTATCTACTAGCTTACTATTCAACATGAATTTAAATGAAAATGTACACGATTACGTTGATTTCCTATACTTGACTATCGCGACACACATCTTCCGCCTCAGCTAAATTCGCCCCATTCACATTCTCTGTACAGCTCCTAGAATTTCTCTAACCTTTTACATTTTCTATATTCAAAATATAATTGACTTGATCAAATCATCGATTCCTTTATTTTTCTCTTCCGCACTTCCACTCATATTTTCAATGTATATATTTATTTTTATTCATTATTCATCTATTCGTTCTGCATGCCTTAACGAAAAAGAGTGCCCATCTTTACACTACTTAATGCATCTGTCTTTTGTTCACAATCCATGCATGGTAATTCTTTGATTTGTTCTACTGTACATGCATTTTTATACTATTCTTTTCATAATAATTTTGTTGTGTTAAAAGTGGCATTAAGTAAAAACCAAACAGATTTTTTTTTAAATGAAATTAGGTACCGACTAGAATCAAATATTTAACCCCTAGCTAGAAAAACATGCGTCTTACCAACTAGGTCATATAAGTTACCTGTTTCGTGTATTTTGTGAGAATTTCACATGTGTTAGTCAGCTAATATATCTTTAAACAGGCAATGATCATAGTGAGCTACTGATATAGCCCATTTTTCGTGTGGGCAATTAACTAAGCCACTAAGTTCATTATTCGTCTCCCTTAAGTATTTTTCCAGGTCCATGATATTATCCCATAAATCAAAGTTGGTACTTTAATACTATTGTGAACTATTAATTAAAGTCAAGTAAATATACACGTAAAGATTAATGGTTCTGTGGATTATTGTCGCCTTGGAATATTAAAAAGTATTACCATCACATAAATTGTAGCTGGCTTTTCGCGAACATCCTAAGTTTATGGCTACTTTCCAACTTTTCCAACTTACCTAGTCTGTGGTGTGATACTTGCATGAATTTTACCACATTCCTCGCTCAAACCCAAATTACTTTTTAATCTAGTCAAATTTAGATCGTCAACCCTCTAAACTTTTTCAATCACATTTAAGAGTCCTAAATAAGATTAAAAAATAGCTAAAATAAAAAAGTAACAATAGTATTTATTTATCTACATGACAAGTATCTATAATATCTATAGAATATATAAAAATAAGTAATATAAAGTGAACACACAAATTATATGGACCCAGTTTTGTTGCTTATCATTTGTCGAGTCCCCAGGAAACTTGGCTTTTGCATGTTATCTAACTGAGCACATATTAACATTTAAAAATATGGTAGGTTGATGTTCTTTAGCGATTGGTGACTTTAGGGACGGTTGTCCCGAATGGAAAGATGATGAGGATGTGCGTTGGTTAAATAAAACTCGTAGTTTGTTAAATAAAACATCCGAATATGGAATGGTCATTTATTGTTACACGCCTTATATTTATACAATTTTGAATGTGTGCAGAAAGGCGCAGAAGATATGTCGCTGTCTCGTTCTCGCTAAACAATAATTATTGTTACACGTCCCGTATTTATATGATTTGTAGAAAGTCGCAGAAGATATGTCGCTGTCTCGTTCTCGCTAAACAATAACAAGCGGCTCGCGCTGTGATCACAGGGAGTAAGGATCGCTACATGACTAACATTTAATTGATTTGTGATAAATTCTCATTTATTTGATACGCTGTGAGTCTTAATAATGGGCATGTATCACGTGACGGAATGAATGCTAAATAAGCTGGACATATTTGAAATGTGGATTCATCGAAGAAGGAAAAACACTTTTATTTTTAGGTCAAATTTTAAAACTAAATTTCACCAAATTCTCGTGGACGATGGTTATAGATATTTTCAGTATGCCAGTTAATTCTCGTGTAGTAAAACGCTAGTTATTCTCGACCGAAGCCTTTATTGGGTCATCATCAGTGGTAATTGGCATTCCAGAGCGGATACCATCTTCATACCATCTCACCATTACGGATTAACATTTGACACACACGATCACTTACTACATCGTCGCCATACACTCTGTAGGTATATTTTTTTGTTGTTTGTGTCCCATTTTTTTCCTTTGCGGTAGTAAAAAAGCTCCAAATGTTACATGTTAAAAACCGCTAAAGCAATTTGGGTACACAATAGCTGAAAAATGCGTTTAACGATTACGTTTCAAAATAATACACATAACATTTGGGATGAAGAAATTATAAATTTTTTTTGACCTAACGACATCTATCCGAAACGAAAGTACTTTCTGAAACAACTTCTTTATTCGTTTTATGAAAAATGGTTGTCAACATCTATTTAATTTATATATAATATATTTAATTTTGAACCACCTTATTGATTAACGGCGTCTGAAGTAATTAAATAATATTCTCAAATTATTTTGGTTAATTGGTTATTAAAGGAATTCGACCTTTAGAATAATTTATTATGATTGGTTAAACTAAAACACCTACGATTATCTCCGACATTATTTAAGATTTTTATTTGACTAGTTGGTAAGACACCAGTGTCCCAACCCCGAGGTTGCGAGTTCAAATTCCACTGGAACCCAGATTTTTTTTAAAGTATTCCAGTCTGATTTTCACTTAAGGCCTTTTAAAATCTTTTTGGTTGGCTGGAAGAGATTTTCATATGTCAATAAGCCCACCAGGCTGTACTGTTTACAATGAAAGTTCAATACAATGAATATTGTAATTATTAAAATTTAAATAATCTGTTGATAGTCTTGTCCAGCTGACAGTCTTGGTTTAGTGGTTATAATTCATGTTAAGCAAGTGGACCCCTGGTTTGATTTCTGGACAGAACTGAGTGTGCAACCCTTTACCTAGAAGGGTCGTAAATTTTGGACGGACTTGCTATTGCATGGGCTGGATGCTTTGCGAGGAAATAACCCTTGCAGAGCTTCTTGATTTGGTTCTTTCGGTCTGATCTTTTTCAACGAGAAGCTCTTCGTTTGTTTATGGCATTAGGATTTATTTGACAGAAAAACATTTCTGGGCATAATTGGGCAGTTGACGTAACTGAGATTTTTCTATTAAAATAACTGGACAGTTACTTAAACTGAAAGTTTTCTATGTATAAGTTCGATTTTTTTGTAGATTCACTTCGGGAATGGTTTAACTCTTACATCAGTTTACATTTAAATTTACGTGTTTTGTAGCTGATAACTTTTTACCATAAATTCTTATATTGCTATTAAGCAACGTAATAATTGCGCTTTGTAAAAAATAGCTCCTCTTAATGAATGGCTGCGGCGTATTAAACTTGCTCGTCTTCTTACAACTTTGATCTCTTTAACATCAGAACTTTGTATTTAACCTGCCAACATTATATGCTTTCTGAAGCGCAACAACTTGTATGCAATGAACGAATGCATGCCATAAGCATCTTCTATTCGCAGTTTGACAATCATATCCGGTCATGAGGGATTGCGTATCATGTCGTTCAATGGAATATATTGTCTATCTGTGAAACTGCGCACTGGGAATACACATTCCTATTACGTCATGTTCCTATTGGTGTATGTAAAGTTAATATATATCCCCTTCATTCTATACTGGTATACATGTTTTCCTTCTGCTATGTCCTTTTCCCTCGTTATGCATAATCTTCTAATTTAAAAATATTCAAATTTAATCTCTTTCTAAATTTGACCGATTTGCTATGTTTGAACTGAACTCTCCTAATTTAAAGATTTTTTTCTCATTCAAAATGTCCTCAATTTGCTATGTCTGAACTTAACAAACGACATTAATAATTTTAAAAAAAATTCTCGTTTGAAATTTCATCAATTTGCTATGTTGGAACTACACAAATGACACTAATAATCTAAAGAATTTTTACACTTTTCTTTTTCAAAATTTGATCAATTTGGTCGTCCGACGTGTTTCTTGTCATTTTCAACCTTCTCGTCCTATTCTACTCGTACACATTCAATGCTCCTTTCTTCATATTAAATACTGCATCTTATTTCAATTCGCATTTGCACTTTATGCCTTCAATAGTTATTCATACAAACGTTAAGCAAGCTTTTCTACACATTCCACGCAATACTCTCATTTTTACAACTATCTCGCTTTTATAACGCGTTTAAGTTTCGTTTGAATATTCCAATAACGGAACCAAGATTCCATTAAAAATAGCCAGCTTTGCTACTCTTGAAATACTGCGGTTGATAAATAAATTTTATAACTCACCATTTACTCTATTGTCTGCCGTTTCTATTCTTTCAATATTGCACTTCGCACGCTGACATTTAATGTGAACACACTTCGAAGATACAAAATGTTCTAACTTGCTCTAATATTTTGTTTTTTCCCTTTCATTTTACACACACTATGACTCCCTGTGAATTGATCTTTAATCTTAATTATAACACACTAGATACGTAATAATAGAGTTGAAATGTAATATTAATGTAGATGAGATGAAGAAAACGAGGTTTTAAAATAAAAACGGTGCAATATCATTTCATCTTCAGTCTTGATCATATAAGAGCTACATAATAATCGTACGCTTCATCTTCGTAGTGGATTTGGGAAGCTAATATTTGCTAACAGCTATGACTATGGAAAACGCGTCCTTATTACAGAGTCCTAAGACATCAGTATGTATGTAAAGTTTCTTAAACGTACCGAACCACTTTAACCTAAGTTGATAACACCCACGGGGCATTCTGATGTGGTATTACCCCACATTACCTCCCAAATTACTTAGCTTGCGGGGAACATGGATCTCCTCTTTATTTTTTGAAAAACCTTGACATCCAAAGCGTTTCAAAATTTGCTCGGCATTCTTCCCCTCCATCAATTTATCTTCCAAATCAATTACCCATTAAAGTGCTTCCGATATAAATGGAGGGATATTTCCAATTGAGGTAACTTCCATCGCCTTACCTTGGAGAAATATTCAGTTATCAGTGTCCAAAACACAAAACAAATCCAACAGGAGAGGATTAAGTGCCAATTGAAAGTTTTGGGGTTTGAGCAGTAACGGATCTTTCTCGAGTGCTCTAGTCCAGCCTTTATGGCCAGAAAAGGTTAATTTTCATCTTATGGAGAAATAAAAGGAAGAGGTTACCTAGAAAACATGTTTTTCGTTAAACGCTTTTATAATCCGGAATAGGATTTTTTTTTCTTGTAACGTAATAAAATTTCCGCCTTTTAGAGCTTAAATGGTGGTTTATCGGCTTTTAGAAATTGATTTATAACTAACTCCTTTGCCAGTTCTTTTTAGATTTCTACTTATTTCTTCAAACTCCGAAAACAATTTATTCTGTTTACTATCTTAACAAGCTTACACAGCTTTTTGTTCCAGCGGATTCAAAATTTCTATAAGCCATTAGTTTCAGTTTATCTTTAGTATTTTCCACATATGTTGTCAACTACAATACTTTAAGATAGAAATTAATTAAATTATTTCAATCTATTAAACGTATTTTATTTTTTTACTATCTACAATACAACATTTGTAATTACCATAATTATAAAGAGGCACATGACAACGCGGTAACGCATTGGACTTCCGCGAGGAAGGTCGCCGGTTTGAACCCCGCACTTTGTTAATCCCACCGAAAGACAAAGGCATTTTTTCCGCCTAGTATTCGGGAGTATATGAAACCTATGACTTCAGCCTAATCTTTTTTTTTTATAAATGTACAAGTATATGAAAATTTTATATGTAATCGGGTTAAACCTGTAACATATATAAATAAATAATCATTTAAAAAAATCAACATTTTAATACAGTTTTTCTATGAAATCGTTAAATTATTATTTGTTTTATGGTAAAGTTGGTTAGTTTGTTTTTTTAGTTCGTCCGGTAACGATACTCGCATGCACTTGACGCGTGTAAGTGTTGTTACCCCTGCAAGTACAACAATAATACCAGCACTTAGCTTGGCGAATTACGAATTTTGTGCCTACTCCAGTGGTTCTAAATCTGAAGGTACAATTTGAGTCCCGCATCACCAATCCAGATATCAATTACCCTATAAATGAAAAAAAAAAATTAATTTTTTATGTATAAATCATGGATAGTTTACGCTTTTGCTGAAGACACTTCCAAGATTTATTAACTCTACCAAAAACACTTGGTGAACCAATTTTTTATGTTTTTTTCATAAATCCATTCTTCTATTCTTCTCAGGTCAGTCAGGGGCTACTGTATCTGCCAGACGTGATTTGTTCTTGTTTGATTCTTTTAAAGTAAATTGTGGTTTATTAGATTTGAGTATTTCTGAAGCTGTGTACAATATTCAATTATATTTATGATCTATTTGTTGATCGGTTGTAATCAATAACAACATATTTTTGCGTGATTTAACCGCGATTATTTTGCTATTGCAACAATCTTTAGTTTTGGGGAAAGTTAGTTTTTTCGTGTAAAATTTCAATTGGATCGATCTTTGTTTGTATCAAAGTATTAGAGAAATGAGTGGCATGTGCAGTTTAGAGAAGCACTTGAAAACAGACTTTATTTAGAGTTGTCCGTCTTATCTGAATTTTCGATCATATATAAACACTTCACACATTTTTTTATATTACATATTGTAACAAAATATCTATATGTAAGGTTTATTTATAGTTTGTCTTCCCTTGAAAAGACTTTTGCGGTTTTCTTAGCCAACATGTTTTCTTATTGTATTTTCCAAGAAAGTTTTTAATTTAATGCCCCCAGCCACCACCTTCCTATCCTAACACTTAACTGGTTTCTTTTTGTGATTTGTTTAAACCTTTCATCAAAAATGTGCTTAAATCCTGAGTTAGAACGCCCTTCAGGAGAGTCTACTTTAAATGGTTGTATTTAAATTGACTTTTATTATTCTTGCAATTGACATCCCTCAATACCTTAAAAAAGGTAGTTGATCAGTATTGAAGTTCGTTTACTTTATCATTATACTCGTAACTCTATACGTTCCATCAGACGCAAAGGTAAACTTAAAACGTTCCAGTTAGGTTGATTTACCGTCCGGCATTTCACATCTTCTCATGTTAGACTGCAATTTCCCTATTTTAAAATGGGCATCCGATTTGTTGATTCATAGACGGGTGATAGTTAGCGCATTTTTTTGACTAGCTGACGGGCGGCACTTGAAATGGTGACTTGGCCACCTTAAAAATCTAAATTTTTTGTCATATGCTGATGCTGCATTTGAAGAGTATCTTCTCATTCCTCATGCCACTGTACCAACTCAAGCATCATCCTTCTAAGACATGTATTATCAAAACTAAAGTATTATTTCATGGACCTTGGTATGTTAAAATGCCAATATTCAAAGTCTCATAATAAAATACAGTGATTAAACAGCCGACACAATCTCTGTAGTTAGCATTCTCTCTTAATCTACCTAATGAAAACTGATCTACGAATCATCCTAAAATTGTATTTACATATTTGGCTAAAAAGGGTTTGATCTGTTAATAATAATAACATATTCAATGCAACAGCTGACACGAAATTAACTAAAACATGCGACGATTTAACATACCTACAAGAAGATCTGAAAATGTTCCTCGATCATGAAGGATTGCGAGGTCTGGTTTTATCATCAATTTCTGTCATTATTCAGATGTTGAGTATTGCGATTCCATCCCTTATTTTTAAACAAGTAAATCATCTTAAGCTTTATGATTATTTGAATGGATATTCCTAAAGCACCTCTCTTCAAATATTTTTTTTAAGTTCGCTTTAGTGTTTAATGCCCAAAATTCTCTGATTTTCAACATCAAAGTCTTGATTCTCCTAATACGTTTAGATTTTTGTGTTAGACTGGGAGTTGATTTATTAAAAAAATATTACTTTAGATTGCCTAAATAATTTATATCAGATAATTACAGATGCAATAGGGTGGGTGTGTGCTGAAAAAATATCTGATATCCTCGCGACCGGGCATGCCTTCCATTGGTGGGGGTGTTTCTTGGCTGGGTTCTCTTAAATGTATTTTCTTCGATATTGTCCTGAGATATACGTAATTTCAGAATATATGGTATGTGTTTATGTACGTACTACATATGTTCCTATCAATAAACAAACATTTATTTATTTATGATAAATATATGAATCAAATACAATGTTCGTTTATAATTACTAATATATGGTCTCTGACATCATGTGATGTCATTATATTGATATCTAATACCTATTACTGATATAATAATCACATTATTTATATAAAAAGAATATGGTTGCGGCTAACAACAAACTTAATATTATTATAATAATCACTTATTATTATAATAATATTATTATAATTATAGAAGACTTAATATTAGTATAATAATCACTGATTCGATAAAATGAGATGGTGTAACCGACTCAATATAATACTTAAATCATAATCACAGACTTAATATTAGATTGAAATAAACGGCTTGCACTCCTTTTACTTTCTAAGAAACATGACACTTTGGATAAATCTTTGATCAAATAAGAGTTTTTATAAATTTAAAAATTGATAGTTTCTGCGAGGTTTTACACGATAATAGTGACCATGGATGACTTCGACCATTTATAAGTACAAAATAATAAATTTTTATGTTTGTATATTATTTCGCTTTCAAATTGGCGGGTGATTGCTATGCATCAATGTCTTCCGCTATAACGTATTCAAATTTGACAGGACACGCAAAAGACGACCTCCGTTGCTTAATTTGTAAGACACTTGTTTCCCAGCCCGGAGGTTGCAGGTTCGATTCCCCATGGAAACCAGATTTTTCGAAAAAGAATTCCAAACTGTTTTCACTTAAGACATAAACATATTTCTGGTTGAGTGGAAGATACTGCCACAATGCAATAAGCCCATCAAATTGAAGTATAGAAATCGAACTGAACAAAATGGTTTGGTTCCATATAAAAAAAAATCAATAAAAATCCCTAAAGACAAGAACGCTGATTTAATAATGTTAAAATACTCTCGGAATATTGTGATTTTTATCCGGAATCATACCCGAAACTTCCGGAAAAAAAAACAAGCGTTGTTCCATTAGATCCAGATTGATAGTTTTTTATGTTAATGGAAAAAAATACTTTTTCATAAAATTAATGAAGTTTTCTGTGGAAATAAAATCCGCATTGCGCCGCTACTGTAAAAAGAAACCCTCAATTTATTGGAAAGCCAAGGAGATTGGAGTCTTAATTTTTTGGACACTCAGAAAATAAATAATGGGTTTTGTTGGGCTGCCGTCAAATTTATGACAAAATTAAAACCTGGCGACTTAAGAAAATACACGGGACAGACAAACCTTCAGAACAAGATATTTTAAAGTCGTAAATAATTTTACATTTAGGTTGCTGGTTGAGTCATTAGCTTTATTGGCCAATGTTTTTTTTTGTTTTATTTAAGTTTCAATATGGAATGGGTATGTAAATATGTATATTGATACGAAGAAATAAATGTCCACTACCCGTGACAAGTATAATATAACAAACAGTACAAAATGAGGAATAAAAGTACATGTCGTTGCTGCTACCAGAGATGACCATGTAAGATAATTTGAGATATATTTATTTTGTTGCATATATTGCAAGGCGTTTGAGTTTTTGTCTGCTTGCCATATGTCCGTGACGAATATAATAAAAGTTGTAGGTTAGGGTGTTAGTCGTTGGTGTTACCGAACATATGTAAGCTGATTCGTGATGGGCATATCCTGTTGCATACGTACCAAGGAGCTTCAGTACTTGTTTTTCTCTTCTTTCTTTATTAGGTTCCTGATAACTTGTAACAGTTTTATGCCATTTGAATTGATCTGTGTCTGTTTATTCCTGGTTGAGTAGAACACTTTAGTTTTCTAAGTTTATCATGTAGTATATTGAACCACATATTATTATAAACCAGATTAAAATGCTTTAAAAACTAATATCAGACTTGTAGGTTCCACTAAGAACTTACAAATATTTAAATTTCCTTGAAGTAATTCAACTTTTATACACGGCTTTGGAACGCGGTCAACTGAAATATAATTTTGTGGTAAAACCCCCGTTGTATAAAATACATATATTATAACAATATTGAAAGGATTCAATACAAACTTTTGTATAATGTTAATTACAAATTGCATCATGTCATAGATTTTATTAATTTTGTGAATTAAATATTTTAATAACTTTGATCCATGGGAATGAAACGTGGACGTCTTAAAATACTGAGATGATTTGTGTATGTTTAGATCAAGTGAGTGATATTCTGAAAGAAAAAAACGTAGAAAGTTAGAGAAATCGTAGAAGCTGTATAAAAAGGTGTACGTATGTAAAAAAAGCTAAGAATGTTTGTCGAGATACGAAAGTATGGCGCTCTGTCATCTCTATTTTCCCCAACAGGGAAATTACGTGATGGTATGTGTATATGTGTCCTTTGTTTTTTTCCTGAACGTGTACTCTTTAGACGATAGAATAACAATATTATACTAGATATATTAAACAAAATTGTGAAGTCGGTGCTCGACAGTTCTCCAGCAATGTATCACCCTCCGCGTCCCAGACTTCACAGTCGCCAGCGGCAGTTATTCCAATGCAATCATGCTGGAACCAACTCTTAAAGTCATACCTTGGTGTGTTTGCACTGATTGAGGAATAATCACACGATTTCAATACAATGGATATATTTAATATTGATGTCAACATATTCAGGGTAAAATTATTTGACATTCATTCTCATCTGCATGACCAAAATATTTTAAACATGGTTTTTCATTTACAGCTAATTAATATATTAATTTTCTTATTTGTTTATTATACATTTTTGTAGCTGAAGTGAAATGTTATGTTATGTGGAAATCTCATCCAACTAACCAAAACTACGTAAAAGTGGTCTTAATAATAACGAAAATGAAAATCCGTTTAACAATAATAAGGCACCAAGGATAATCGTATCCTTAACCTCCTTATTTACAGACAGAAGTTTTATCACCTTAGTCTACAGAGGTTATCTTTCAGAGTTAAAATCATATGAAATTTTCAAAAATAACAAATAATTAATTAAATTATAAATTTAAAACGTAATCTTTTACAACATTATGAATATGTAAAATAAATTCTGAATTTATTGTATTGTATTATAAAGCGTTTTGTTAAAACAGTACAACCTGAAGACTTATTGACGTATCCCAATCTCTCCTAACCAATAAGAAGGATGTTAAAGGGTCTTAGATAAAACCAAAGGGAATTTTTATAAAATCTATTTTTAATACTAATAATATTGCCTGTTTATTTAATTGTGTCTGATTTCGTAATGAATTTATGGCATATATATCATGTCTGAATTGATTCTTAACCTGTAAGCTAGTGAGTTATATAGGAACAATATGTACCCAGGGAGTGAGTATTTCAATATTTTTAAAAATATTTTTTTTATGTGAGGTTGAAGAATTATGATGCGTATTTCGTTTTATTATTATAATCGACTAAAGAGAAAACTGTATTGCGAATTGGAATTCGTTATGACAAATTATCCGTAGATATCAATATAATTAACTTTTTTGGTATAATCTATACTTCTCTATAAAATTTAGAGGCATACAATTACACGCTACAAGATCAAGGGCGTGAAATTCAGGTTGTAATTCTACCACATATATTTCTTCCCCTTTCATTGTGTTTAAATAAGAACCAAATGAATGTAAAAAATGACATTAAATTTAACTACTCAATTATAAATATAAACGAATGAGAACATTTAAACGCGGTATGAATAAAAAAGGTAACAAATTTGAGTTTGGACGAAAATATCTGGTTTCAAATTTGTAACGACTCTAAAGGAATATTTTTTCCACCAACCTTTAACCTCAATAGACGTAACTACAATTTTCGGCGCCAGAGGGCAAATGAAAAAATTCCACCCCTCGGCGATGTTCCCCAACAAATGTCCACTTTTTCCATAGTTCCAAAGAAAAAGAGATATTTTTTACAGAAAATTCCATGATGACTTCTAAAACACATTAACGTTATTTTTTTATCTTCTGATAGATTATATTTTTTTACTTAGAAATTTGCCGGACAATTTCTTTGAGAGTCGATAAAGGAGGGTCGTTTTTGTGAGATTATTGACAGATTTATGTTCTTTTTCGATAAAAATATGCTTTATTGTGCTTTATAACCTTTTTCGTTGAATACATTACAATCTTGTGGACGTATTGTTATACGTAATCTTTCACAACCAATCAGAAATATGTTAAAAACGCCTTAAATATTTTTTTTTAAATTATGACTAACCTAAATCGAACCCGTAACCATCGAGCTATGAAACGTCGTAGCCCAGTTGCTAGGACACACATTTTCAATTATATCTACTGAATGGTTTATATTTAACTTTTATTGAATTATTTACTGACTCCTGTAGCAAATTAGGTAAGACCGGCGCCTGCCACCCAGCCCGGGGGCTTAGGTGCGATTTTCGTTGGTACTCAAATTTTATAAAAAAAAAAAACAGTTTATTTTTCCGATATATGTAATTTACTTAATACCTTACTGGTTGGTGGAAAGGAATTGTTACAATAAACCCTCTAGGTTTTAATATGTACAATGAAAGTTTTACAGTTAATACAACTATTAGGTTAACTTAAACTAATACCAAGATGAATTTAAATTTTATTTATTTTTCATCTTTTCAACACGTTTATAAGAAAACATTTTTTCATGATTTTATTGTATAATTTACAGACCATTTGTAAGTGTTTCATAATTTCATTCTTAAGATTTATTTCTTAACTCTCCTTATAACATTCGTCTGTAACAAGTAGATTTCCTTTACCTAATAATTTTCTACTCTATCAAACCTTGTTATATCAGATATTCTAACTAGCTTTATTCTGCTCTTATCACTCCTTTCAACGCCTGGCTTCATTTCCATGCATCAAGGTTACACTGACACACCATTATATACAGTACAATAATTTTTGAAAATTTTGCAATTGAGTTTTTGGTGGTCATTATTCTCTACCATGTTCTTATCGTTTATATCATTCTCTCTCTTCTCAACTCGAGACAGATATTCCACATTAACAAAAATCCTCAGTTTTTTTCTAATTTTTCATTGTTCACCCATAATTTGCAATTACTCATAGATTAATAGGTGCATAGCCCTGATGAAGCGTCAAACGGCAATCATGAGAAGGAAAAAACGTGTGCACCAACTAGGTGATTCGGGCCATCCGGCACCAAATCATAGTGAAAAGAAGTCTATTGTCTAGATTCATCTAGTAAGACTATGACGATGTGAAGTGACTATTGAGTCATTTGTTAATATTTTTTTTTCTTATTTATTTTATTTTTATTTATTCAACACTTTTATTGCAAATATAATGTCGCCGGCTTATTGCTAGGTGGCAATCCGTTTCAACTAACCAGACAAAAGTAAATAAAGCAAGTTACTTGGTCGCAAAAAACATTCAAATGGCTATCCATCCCCACGAAATCTTTCTTACTTGCAGTCCCACAATTTTTTTATTTTTGAAATTTATATTTTTACCTATAAGAATGACCCACAATCAATTCCTGAGCTGAATGACAAAATTATTCGCGTTATTGGTGAGTTAGAACCTCAATTATGCCAAAATGTCATCGAAAATTTTGACAAAAAAGTGGACATCTGTGGAGCTACAAGAGGTGGACATTTAGCGGATATTATTTTTTTTGTTTAAATGTCATATATTATACGTATGGTCATTGAAGACCAATAAAATGTTATTTGAAATCAAAGCAAAATGTCTGTTTTATTCAAGAATTTAAAAAAATTGAATAAAAAACGCTCAATTTGAAAAACCCTTTATGAGAAGATCTACAAACGTTTCATTGTAGTTCGTCTTCCCTTGGTAAGTTTTCAACGGGTTTTTTACCAAATATTTTCTTCTGAACATATGATTTTTCTAACTCTATCACCCTTAATCAAAAACCAAAAATATTTTATTAATATACAAATCATCCTGTTCAATAACCTTAACTTTCAAATAAAGCCTTAATGTCTTACCCGAAACCAACTTGATTTCATATTTCCATTGAAAATTTTCCAACGAAAATGCTTCATATTAAATTTAATAATTGAATTTTCTTTTGATATTTGCTTTTTCATTCGACCAAAATATGCAAAAATATTGGAATGCCCGAGAAGATGCATCATCCAACTTTGGTAATATGGTTTCGTGAACAATTTATAGGCTGATTTTTAAGTTTTCGTATAAATTTGAATTAGCTCCTTTTCTCGTTATGGCGAAACATAAAGTGCCTTTGTCGTTTTATAACCTTTTTTATCTACTTAGAATTTTATGATTTTTGAATGCGCAGTCCAAATTTATGAAAAAGAATATTCGGTGATAATTTGTACCTTTTTTTATTCTTTGAAGCTTTTGATGATTAAAGGAGATTTTTTTTATTGAATAATAAAAGTAAGCTCATATAACTATAAAAAAGTTATTTTATCTCTAAGATGAAATATTTAATCTCCATTATATCGGGTTTGATTTGGTTGAGAAATTGTAATAAATGCGGATTGCAGTATTCTGATAATATGGCAGTGTTAGCGAAAATTGAAAATGAATTACTTGAGATAAAATGTGAGACTGAATGTTGCAAAATTCAAAACCGTGGTGATAGCAAAATATGAAAAAAATAGTCAATGTGATATATGGGTGAATAATGAAAGATTCGAGCAAGTCAGCTATATAAGTAGTACTTTTTCAGATGATGGAAAAGTAATGTGGGATATCGAATGACACGAATCGATAGGTAACAAATTAAAAAGGGCACTAAAACATATATACTTGAACCGACACAAAATTAAAATCGACTAAGATGGTGATGTCTACAACAGTATTTTAGTAGAGAAACTTTAATGCATATGAACGAAACGTGGACGTGGAAAAAAATCTGAAAGAGCCGAATAAATGCTGTAGAAATGCGTGCATGGAGTGCATAATACGGTATGAAGTTAGTAGGGATGAATGTAAACTTAAAAGTGAGGTGTTAAATAAGATAAAGAAGAGCACTGAGATAGTTTGGAGACGTAGAATGAATGCATGCAGAAAAAAATAACACAACAAATTGGACTTGGGAATGTGAGTGCAAGCCGTGGGAGACGAAGACTAAAGAAAGTTTGATTCGATCAAGCGAATGATTAAAAAAAAAACTGAAACTTATTAAGTTATAGAAATCGTAAGAGTGGTCCGAGAAGGCTTATGAGTAGAAATAAAAAAGGCGTGTGTCAAGATAGGAAAGTCACACGATCTGTCCTCTCGGCCTACTACGACAGACCTACGTCGACATATATATGTAAATTAAACTTAATTCCTTCGAATGGATGACAAAATCACAGAAGTTATTCTCTACGATAGACAATGAAGACGCAATGTTCACTTTTATTCCAAGGCAGTTTTGTGGAGTAAATTTTTTTCCTGCAACCATGCAAAACAATTTTCGGATGCAACAAAAACTAAAGGACTGAACATACTATAAAAATCATCTTGTACATAAGTATAACCTATTAGATTTGATCTAAAAATAAAATTACAAATAAGTTTTTTTTTGGGAAATCTATGATTAAGTTACAATTGAAAGTAAACATGTCAAAGTTTGCTTAAATAAAAAAATATGAATTTACTTATTTTCATATGATTTATTTTATCTCTTTACGTCTAATGGCTATAAAGCTCCACGTTTTCTCAAATAATATTTCAATTAGACCAATCGTTGTCTGTCTCAAAGTATTGTCATTAGATGGCGTGTGTATGTTTAAGAAACACTTGAAGACAACCTGTTGGCTTATCAAAATGAATCATTAAATATGTACATTACACAAATACTATACTCCACCTAAAGCCGAATAATGTATTTCAATCACATATCGGAAGATCTACAAAATAATATTTCATTTCATCTTCTTTTTGGAAAATTTTCTTACCTAATGTGTTTTTCAAAACATATGCAGATGTGGGTAAGTTCTTAATCTAATACCCGTGGTCACCACCGTCCTGTAATTACATTCAAGATTATTTCATTATATTTTTAATGTCAATAAGTTAAATCCCAAAAAAAGAGTGCCCTTTAGAAAAGTCTGTTCTCTAAATGGCGTTATATTAAATTCTCATTAATATCATTATGAAGAATACCAGACTCCGTGAGGATGCCGCTCAACTTCTTATGATGTTGCCCCTTTCATCCCCTATTTTTCTACCAAGAAGTCTGCCTTCCTAAGACTTTTAGTACTGCCAAGTATTAGCTAAAGTACAATGATTGGAAATATTAGAAATAAACAGACATAATACAACATTCCCAAAGAAATTATGGACCTACCACTCGAATTTAACTTTTCTCCTTAGTCCACCTATTTTATTGGAAAACTTCCACCTTTTAGAAAATTTAAAGTGGTTTCTAGTAGTACTAAGATCAACTTAGTTTTGTTTACAAATTTCTAAGGCCATTAAGAAGCTCGTCTAACGTTAACCATCGATAAACAAGTTCAAAATATTAATACAACTGTAATTAATTTGGTATCCTCTATTTGCGTTAAGCTATTTCGTTTTATTTATTTTAATAATTTAATCATATGATACAGAATTTTATACATGGACTTATTCTGAATAAGAAAATTTCGTCATTGTTTTGCCCCTTTAGAAAATGTTGTCAACTAGGGCAGTTTTCACTATAAATAAATGTCTTCACTATTCTGAGTTGTCTCGTGTGAAGAGCGAAATCCGTTTATGGTAAAATAATTGATAGACTTTTATTCATTCGTATATTTTTCATGAACGTGAAATTGTTGAACTGTGCTTTGCTCAAATTGTTTCGTTCAACAAAATATATTGATCGGTTAAAGAAAGTCTTTTATCGGGAGAAACATCATAAAGGACTTCAATGACCACTCGAGAACCGATTCTATGATCGGTTCTCGAGTGGTCGACCATCATTACGAAATTGTTTGTTAAAAGAAGTCTTTCTATTTTTGTAGTACTCAATGGAAACTTTCTCAAAAGTTTACCTTCTATCCTCATTTCACGTAGGTTGCTTCGTGATTACTTGGACTTAGTATTACAGATATTTGTCAGAACACTGTATTGTGTTTTATAACGATTTCGTTATCTATAGTACAACCTGATGGGTTTATGATCATATAGACCATGCCTTAAATGAAAACCAAAATGAAATATTAAAAAAAAATCGGGTACCAATGGGAATCGAACCCTGGGGCTAGAAGATAGGCTTCTTATGAACCAAACCATGCAAGTCGTCTCGTAGGAAGCCTTTAAAATGGCGATGTTTGGATGGATAATAGACTAAATATTTTTTGCAAGTATTGGTTAAACTTTTGTGTCATTATGATGGTTAAACGATTGTTTCTCGAACAACTTGTCTTCTCTTATTCTGTTTTATCCCCCAGTTGCTCTTGATAGGCCGGCAGTTTATCTATGTGATCCTGTCTGGGTCTTTACAAGGTAATACGATACACTTGGTTCCGTTTTACAAACAATCCGAGCAATATTCTAATATTTTTCAATGAAATTATGGTCATAAATAAATAAAAACAATTAAACCCCTTATACCAAGAAATTACTTTACCTTTAGGTTTTTTGAACTACTGATTCTAAAGGATCTGAGGTACATTTATTTACATAAAAACAAGAATAATATTTATGGAATTTTAAATACGCACTTGTGTCATTCTCTGTGAGTAATATCATACAGTAAAACTGAAGCTATATTTTTTTTTGTAACTTGTTTTCATTACTATGAACGCATTGTTCCATGTAAATAAAATATTGAACTTCAAAAGAATGCAAGCGGAAAAACTGTGTTGAAAAAAACATTGTTAATAATAATGAAATGAAACAATAAACTGACCAATAAACTATTTTTTAAACGAATAAGTGTTACACGTGTATATAGAACTAGACATAATTTTGCAGATTTTAATTTCTGCGTTGTAGTTAAAGAGATGGTTCTTCATTTTGGAATCGGTATATGTCGTGTAACCATTACGATCGTATTTGAATAACATATGTTAACGACGTTATATTTACATCAAATGGTATTCCATATTTGTATCACACACAGTGGTCTTATGTTCCACATTGAAAGTAAATTTGGAAAAAGATTGGCATTTTGTTTATAATATATAGCCATGACAATGTTAAATGAAAACATCTTTTAAAATTAAAAAAAACATAAAAATTAATATTAAGCCTTTGAATAAAGAGTTATATTCATAAAAAAATATTCATTATTAATTAACATTGTTTTTTTTTTTTACAAAATATGTGTTCAAATATAATTTTATGAAAATGATTCGTATATTTAATGTCTTGAGTAGGGTGAAAAAGAGCACATATGGTTAGGACATATTGAACAAATGAGGAATAAAAGATTAACAAAATTATCTAAGCTAAAATGTGAGTGGGAGTTGTGGTATAAGAAGATCAAAAAACATGGCTGGACCAAGTGAAATAAATTTCAAAAGAAGGAAAGGTTAAGAGAAAGGGACACCAAAGGGACTGTTTGGGAAGATATATTGTATTACTGTAAAGGGGGGTGTTGGAAGTATATCGTGAAACAAGTGTCCGGCACTCGGTCTTTTCTGCTTATTGCAACAGGAACATGGCGTGATGGTGAGAATGTATTATGAAATATTGACTGCGTATCTATTACTGTATTGTAATTTATATTATTTTTTAATGTTGTATTGCATAATATTAAACTTTCGGTGTATGTGTATACAGTAAAACACGAGTTTGTTAACATGTAGCAATCTCTTCCAACAAACCAATTGTTTTATAGAAAGCCTCAAGTGTAAACCAAACCGGAACTCTTTAAAAAATATATGTACCGTATATTATTTATAGTTAGGCATAAGCATTGTAGAGGTTTAAATACATTATAATTTGTTTGATCAAACACTGTTTATTCCACTTTATTTAAAGTTATACCCTACCGGTTTCAAGGTTTTCACCTCATCATCGGGGAGTACAAGCAAGATTGAATTCTGTTCGAACTGGTACCGACATATACACTTCTAATGGTATACATTCGGGTTGTTGATTGTGGGTGGAGGGAGGCAGGAGACAACTCCAGCGAGCAGCATACAGGGACATATGATATATTCCCAGAATCTCGCTGCTGCTCGCTGAAGTTGTCTCCTGCCTCCTTTCACCCACAATACCCAACCCAAATATTGATCGTTAGGAGTGCGTATGTAGGTACCATTTCGAACAGAATTCAGTCTTGTTTGTGATCCCCTGATGATGTGGGGAAAACCTTGAAACCCGTAGGGTTTATACTATTATATTAAGTAGAATAAACATTGTTTAATTAAACAAATTGCAATACATACACCAACGGTAATCGAACACTCAACGCCCTAGTTATTAAATCCGCGTCTTTCCAACTTAGCTACTTAAAGGAAACATATGTTTCACAATATTTATAATGTTGGATTTTTCTTACAAAATATTTCAAGTATTTTGAATCAAGTCCTGTTACACAAACTAAACTGAAAACCTTAACGTTTTTCTCAAGTACATACATTATTGGAGATAAAATCAGTTCAGATATACTGAAAACCTATTCCGAGAGAATAGTTAAAACTTGTCTCGTCTAAACGACTCCGTATTCTCACCACGAGAGCAAATTAGAAATTTTACTTTGATTCCACCAGCCGTTATCTCCACTTTGCATGAACTTCAACTGATGCTAGAGACGCTGCGAAGTAGAATTAAGTTGCTTTTCTTCGAGATAGAGAAGCCAACACGAAATGTACCTGCGTCAAATACATTAAGATGTTAACTTCTCAAAGGAATAAGAGTGACATTTTGTCTAAGGCAAAGCACGTCTTGTGTAGAGTGATTTGTATTAATTGCAAAAAAATGCAGGGCATAATGGTGAGATGAACATTAACAAACATGTATAACATTATAAAATAGGGGTTGTTCGAGAAATATTTTGATATTAAATTTAGACTATTGCGCTGAATTCTTCGTGGACTGTGTTTTTCGATATTTTTAATATCTCAGTAATCTTTTGTGACGTAGAATGTTTGTTATTATCGATATCGCCTTGATTTGGACGTACGTAAATACACCAACACGTTATTTCCGGGTTAGGTAAAGGTCAGATCGCAAGACTTTCTTATCTTGACACACATACTTCACCCCTTCTGAATTCATACATCATCTTAAACAACTCATACGATTTCTCTGTCTATTTTTTATATCTTTCTTTCAATATATCATTCCCTTCAACCAACTTTACATTGGTCTTCCTCTATCATGCCTTTCACTCACATTTGCACTGTATATCATATTTGTTTTGTATTTCTTCATGCATTCTGTCTACATGCCAAAACCATCTCACAGTGCTCTTTTTTGTCTTTCTCAACACACAAGCTTTAAGTTCACATTAATTCCAAATCACTTTATAACGTATTCTCTTATACATTTTTATCCATGTATTCTTCTTAGTGAACGAATTCCTACAGCATTTATTCAGCTTCTTTCAGTTTTTAAACACGTCAACGTTTCACTCCTATACACCAAAGTTTGTAATATAATAATGCTGTGGACAATCATCTTAGCAGATTTTAATACTGCCTGGTTCGAGTTTATATGTTTTAGACTTTATTTCCTAAAACTAAATGCATTTAGATTTCCCTCGATATTCTTTCATCATCTGACCAAATAGCAGAATACCTCAACTTGCTCCAATAGTTCCTTGACTGTCCAAATGTCTAATTTATGATTTGGTAATATCAGTAGTAATCAGCTTTCCAGAGCGGACACCGTATTTGGTAATATCAGTAGTAATCAGCTTTCCAGAGCGGACACCGTATTTGGTAATATCAGTAGTAATCAGCTTTCCAGAGCGGACACCGTATTTGGTAATATCAGTAGTAATCAGCTTTCCAGAGCGGACACCGTATTTGGTAATATCAGTAGTAATCAGCTTTCCAGAGCGGACACCGTATTTGGTAATATCAGTAGTAATCAGCTTTCCAGAGCGGACACCGTATTTGGTAATATCAGTAGTAATCAGCTTTCCAGAGCGGACACCGTATTTGAGTATCACTTTTTAGGATATTTTAAATATCATTTGACAATTATTACATTTTACATATTTTTTGTTAGTTTTCGTATTTTTCTAAAATATAGAAGATAAAGAAAGAATATAGAATGCTGAATAGGGATAGACATTAATTAAAGATATACGTTTTGATTTAGAAATAGTTTTTTTGAGCCAACCAATGAGGGTGCATTTTTTATAGCAGCTGGTAGCTAGTTACTGAGTTTAATGGCATGGGCAGTTAAATATGGTGTAAGGAAGGAAGAGCAATGAACTGGAAATTCCAAGAGATAGTGTTTGCTTGACCTAAGCTTATGTTCTTCATGCTGAACATTATAAGCGAGAAATTGTCAATTATTAACATTGACATTATAAATATTAAAAAAGTCGATAAAGTTGCGCAGGAAGAGTTGATTCCATTTGATGAACTATCGAGTAAATAATACAATAGTTATAAACATACATACAAACACATTTTCACACCATTTCTCTGTCGGGATAGGCAGAGAGTAAAAAGCGCCAGACTTTCCAGTTTAAGCACACACCTTTAGTCTGTTCTACAGTCATACACCTTTTTATATAACCTTGCCTTCTCTATCACGATGTTGTCATCTTCCAGGGCGGTTCTTCTTTATAATATATTGAAAAAAAATTCCAGGAGCTGTATTGGCTTTGCGGTCAGTCTCACTGACTGGTGGGGGAGCAGTGAGATCTGGCGGCTCAGCCACCCTCCGCTGCTCGTACGACCTGGAAGGGGTGCAGCTCTACTCTATCCGCTGGTACCGCAATGAGGACGAGTTTTACAGATACGTACCCAAAGAGAGTCCTCCAGCTATGGTGTTTTCTCTACCTGGAGTCCATGTCGATGTAAGTAAAATTTTAACCATTTTTGTTTTGTAGACTACGTCTCATTTTAGCTTGTTACATATTGTAGTGCAAAACTGACAGAATTTATGTTTTCCGGATCATGTTATAACATACACACATAAAACTTAGAAAACAAACGAAAAAAGTAGTAAAACAAAATATTTGCAAATGGTATCAAAACACAGAAAGAACGAGAAAAAGGGAACTATGAATAAAGACATTTCATCATCGAAGAACTATTTAATACTTTTAAAGCCTATCTTTGAAGCAAGCTAACGAGGATGAAAGTCTTACGGTGGCCAATTATTGTTTCCAGAATCTGACGATAACGGACGACTTAAAGAAGATTTTTAGCAATTTATAATAGTAAGAACAACTTAAAAAAACACATGAAAATATTTCATGTCTTATTTGCTTGAAAGATACAAAATTTTAATTATTTTAAAGTGGCCGCTTACTAGAGGAAACTACCTTGAGAAACGAAGTCAAGGTTTTTTTTATATAACCGTACAAAGTCTTATTAAATTCCAGAAACGTTTTTTGCCTATAAAATAATCTTTCTTAAGGAGTTATATGAGTTACAATGTTTTTTTTATAGTACATTTTTAATAGGATCTAGGTTTAATATATCCTTTATTTATTGAAAAGCATTCAATTTGAATTTACTTAGGGGTGCTTATGACCTGATTTAAGAAATTAAACAGTTAGATTACGAATTTGGTAAAAGTTTCTGAGTTGACACCTTTAAATATCTGAACCATTATTTTTGTTATAATTTTGTTTTAAATTTTCGTAAATTATTTTCAATATTACTCGTAATGTACTCGTATCTTTGTTGATATTATCTACGACAGGCATGTGAAAAATTCTACAAAGGCGGAACATATTCTGTCTTACAGAAGCCGTCGCTAGCCAGAGGACAAAAAATTACCGCATGAAACGATTTCTTTCAAATACTCGTAAATATGTTTTGATTTTTGTAAAAAAAAAAAAATATATTTTCTGTTGTCTATGCGGGAAACAAAAATTAACTTTGGGCCGTTGTTTGGCTCTACTTGATAAAGTATTATTTTGAAATTTTAAATTTTTTAATTTTACTAATCAATGTTGAAGTATTTTTTTATTGAACTTTTCATCAAAATGTTTAATGACATTTGCTTAATATAAAATGAAAATCGTATCTTGATTTTTATTTAATATCTTGTTAATTTTATAACAGGTTATTAACAGTCTACGTATTCATAGTTTTAATACATAAATATAAATGGTAAGCATATCATTTTTTTTATTTTACAGTTGGACGAAATCAAAAAGTATTTAAAATGTGTCGTGATTAACTCATGGCGTCGTGACGTCATTATACCCATCAAGTATTTTATAAAAAAGAGGTTTTTTTAGTTTTTTTTTTTAGTGATTATAAATAAACACATACATTTGTCAGTCAGTAAAATTAAAATATATATTGCCTAAAATTGACGACCTCCGTCGCTTAGCTGATAGAACACTTGATTTTCACTTTTAGGGTGCCACTTTAGATTGTTGATGTCCTAAAAAGGGTATGTGTTACTTATTGTATGCTTACTTCTATGAAGATGATATTTTACTTGTAGGCAATATCAATCACGTTTGATGTCAATTTCTACGTTGCTTACAAACTCTGCTACATATCTGAGTATTCCAATATCCGAGTAAAACTTCAAATATCACTCAATATATGTCAGTTGCACTTACTTAGCTGATACATATTGCGTCAACGAGAAGAAAATATATTTGTTGAAGGCGGTGCGATGCATTCAAGTTCATATGACGTGCACTCGCCTGTAGATAAAATGGAATTTCTCTGAGTAACTCAAACGTTTATTTTGTATACCTGACAAAATCAATTTCTTGCAAAGCAAATTGTTTTTGTTTTTTTTTAAAGAAAAAAAAACAAATTATTATTAACGTTTTAAAAAAACTTTTTTTGGAAAAAAAAAACACTTTGCAGATAGTTTAAAAAACAGAATTATCGACAAAATCTATCGGTGACTTCCTTTTACTTAGTTAGTAAGTTTGAGATTCAATTTCAAGTGCACAAAAAAATATCACAGTCAAGTTGAGTTTGTGAACAACAGTTTTGTTACCAATTCACGTGAGGTAAATTTACAAACGATGGATAGTTCGATGTCTAGAATTCAGGGGGTTATTACACAAAAAATCAATTAACCGGACTGAATACATAACTTTTCTTAAGTTATTTTACACATGACAAGAAATATACATAATTTGCAAAAAACAACAGGTAATTTAATTTGGACACACAATTTTAATGGATTTGGGTTTGTTGCTTTTCATTTGTCGTGTCCCCAGTAAACTAGGCTTTTGTCTGTATCTTACTGAGGACATATACCATGAATAAATTTATCGATATTTATTTCCGATTTTTTATTATATAAAACCCCGTTGCACATTCTGATCAACCTGACAAACAGTGACACTCAATTACACATGAATACATTATGCAAATCAAACCCCTCACACTTCATCACTCCAGACATACCAAAACGTTCATCCCACAATATACCACAAATAATCATAAAAATATAATAATAAACACCACACTCAAGAGCTCACCTTTGCTACAAGCCATTCCTCTTGCAAGCCCAAGTATTCAAACTTCTGTCGCAATACCAACCACGCTCCGATCGCCTCATTTTGCTTTTATTGAATGCGGCGCCCCATTGTTATTGTGTTCCTGTATTTTCTACTGCCTAAGCTTTTCAACATTTCCGCTTCAACAACAATAATTAAAGAAAAAAATATAACGCGCCGTTTAAAGAGCAGACTCTCATCGAGAGCGCTCTGACTCGAGATGCAAAACCACAATTATTGACAGATTAAAAATATTACGAAAAATTAAAAACGTTACTTTTAAGGATAGAAAGGTGGGGCGTGATCATTAGATTAGGCACTTCACCGCAGTTCAGAAAAACTTATTTGGTAAGAAAATTTAACAAGGGACGAACTACAAAAAAACTTTTGTAGATCTTCTGACACATAACATGTTCGGCTTAAGGTGGAGTGTATTGTATATGTTGTGTTCATATTCAACCATACATTTTGAAAGGACCTAAAAGGGTTGCCAGTGCTTCCCAAAGCTGCATAAACCACCCATTTTCCCCACATTTTGAGACATACAAAATTTTAACTTCTTCTTTCTAGTGTCATGTCAGGTCCCCCCAACATTGAATATCACCTGAAAGTAGGCATATTTGTCCCCGGCAGCCCGAAAAAGATCCCCAACGCTCCTTATACCAGTCCAATCACGTATATTGCGGAGCCAGGAGAGTTGCCTGAACATTTTAACTAATGTGATATAATGATTTCTAGTTTTTTTATGAATAATTTATTAGTTTATCTAATTAGGTTCTATACGATATTTTAAGATAGCAAACAACTTATTTAACTGAAAAATTATTCAAGTAACAAACATTAAGCAAAAATAAAGATTATCAATATATTAATTACTAAGCAATAATAATATAAATGTCGCAATAAGAAAACAATAAGAATCAACGAAGAATAATGTGTTAACGAAGGTATGCTGGAGAGAGTACTATACAAATAAATCGATGTTTCATCATCAAAAGCTGAAAATTCCAGGATGGGTAATGGTAATGGTAATGTACCAACTTTTATGTATGGGAATGAAACGGCGATGTGGAAAAATATTGAAAAAAACTGAATAATTGCACGGGGTGACAACGTACGACAGAATACGGAATAAAGAGATTATGGATGAATGTTTAATATTTATGTGTTAAGTTAGAGGAAACATAACACTCTTGAGTAAGTTTGGACATGTAGAACGAATGAATTAAGAGATACCCAAAAAAATATGAGTGGAAGTTGGGGATGAGGAAGACTAAGAAATGTATGGATGGATCAAATGAATGATATTTTGAGAGAAATGTAAGAAGAGAAATTGTAGGGGCTGTATGACAAGGTGTATGGATGTGGAAAAGGCGAAAAGTGGGTGAATGTATGTCGAGATAGGAAAGCCTGCTGCTCTTTCTTTTTTGCCTGCCCCAGCAGGGAAAGACCGTGAAGATGTATGTATGTATGTTGAAACAATAAGTATATATTTTTTTTCAAAAATACAATATAGTATATAAATTTTTTTGCTGTCACATGATTGTAGAATAAATAAAATAAAAAATATCCCTAAATTGTATTCCTTTTTTTTGTATAGTGTTCAATATGACTCATTTATTGTTAATGTGCATTTTTTTAAAAGCATCTAGCAATATGTTAAATGGATAATATGTATTAGGGAAAATTAAACCAGCATCGATTAAAAAAAATCTAAGTTCCAACGGTAATCGAACCCGCAGCCTTAGGGTTAACAGCCAAAAAAATATTTCTCACTATATCACGGAGGTCATAATTACAATTAAAAAAATATATTTATCTTTTCAATACAAATAAATTTTTTGAAATCGACTGATTCAGATAAGGTAAATTCAATTACAGTTCATATTAAATATTCGCTTTACACGCTATTATCGGATAGTAGGCACTTGTTTTTCCATGAGTAAACAGAAATGGCCAGTTTTAAATTGGAAATGGCCACTCACAAAATATAATGATAGAAAATGCAAATAAAGTCAGACTTGGTTATTTCAGTATTGTATAAACACTGCCATTTCAATAAAAAAACTCGTTTCATCGAAATTATTTTTGACATGTATTGTTATTATAATTATTGCTGAAATTCAGATAAACGATGTTAAGGTTAAGTCCGAAAAACTGGAGCAGGTGTATAGATTACGTAACCTGGGTGAGTTGAAAGCTATAATGTAAGATGGGTTGCGACAGGGAAGAAGGTAAACGGAGCACTTAATGTATAACTCCATCATTTTATGTCAAAAGCACCAAAAATATTAACATATAATAGTGTGTCAGTGTCCACCATGATGTATGGATGTTGAATTTGTACTTGCTCGAAGAAAAAATAAAGTGAGATTAATGCTGTGGAGATGTGTGCATTAAGGAAAAAATATGAAGTGTAAATATATGAAAGAAGGGAAATGAAGACATTAATGAATTAATTAATAAATTGGATGTTTAAAAAAGGTTGAAGAAAGGAGTTTTAAGATGGTTGGGACATATACAGAGAATGACTAAGCTAGTATACTAGTTAGAAGTGCAATATACGTGGAAGAGGCAGACCGTGAAAAAAAATAACCGGATTTTGAAAGGATTTTAAGTCAGAAATATGAATAATAGAAAATTATGCATGACGAGGTAAAGTAACTATGAATGGCGAGGTGAAGACATTATGCATGACAAGGTAAAAAAATTATGCATGACGAGGTAAAGAAATTATGCATGACGAGGTTAATAAATTATGCATGACGAGGTAAAGAAATTATGCATGACAAGGTAAATAAATTGTACATGACGAGGTAAATAAATTATGCATGACGAAGTAAAGAAATTATGCATGACCAGGTAAAGAAATTATGCATGGCGAGATAAAAAAATTATGCATAACGAGGAGGCGAAAGTTGTGTGTTCGGATAAAAAAGTGTATTCTCTCAGCCTGACATGTATTTATGAAAGCATGTATTATGCACTTTACATAAATAAAGATTTATTCACATACTATGTATGTATGTTACATACATGTATCCTAAAATCGCATATATTTTTCAATATAATGGCGACAAAAATACATTGAAAAGAGAAGCTATCAAAAGGTATGGGCTTATTTCAAAACATCTCCCATATCGACATACACCCCCACCAATGGAGGGCAAGCCCATTCACAATGGCATCATATCTTTGTCAGCCCACACAGCTTTCAACTTTCAGAAATCATGTAAAAGCTTTTAATTTCTACAGCTTTCTACTTTCCACGTTGTGAGGTTTCACAGCTCATAAAGAAGGATTGATTTTTAATAGATGTCTATAGTAATAAAATAAACTAATTTTTAAATTTATGAGATAATCGCCTAAGAAAGACATTAAATCTTATATAAAACGGAGTACTAGAGAGTTTATAAATCACACGCTATCTATGGACGTCGGCATTTCCTGCCTTACTCCGATTAGATCCCAACGATTTTTTCGGATCGAGGGATAACGATTATCTAAGACGAATATGAGCTCACCAAGTATAGTTCTCACTTAAGGTCTCTTCAACATATTTTTGGTTGGTTGGAAATAATTATCACATGGAAATTAATCCGCCAGACTTTGTTTTGTACAATAGAAGCGTAATACAGTACAACACAATTATTGGATTGACTTATACTTGTACCAATACGAATATTTATTTAATTATATTTCATCGTTTGCAGACAAGACTCAATTATCCGGAGTCGCATTAACAGGGTTGTGAATTAATCGAGGCAGTAAAAAAATTAAATATTTTTCGCAACATTTTATGATTCATCACCAATGTTAATAAAAAAACTCAAATTTTTACTGCCCCGGTTAATCCGCAACCCGGATATTGTGACCCCGGATAATCGAGAGTGTACTGTACTAGTATATTACTTTATTTATGATTGTATTGTACATTTCAATGCGCCCGTCCTTTAAAGCGCACATTGGTGGACTTGTTGCAAGGTGTCTTTTTTTTCTTACCTTTTGGTATTATATTTCTTATTAGAAAGGTGTTAAAATGCGTAGATGACACAGAAAGACTTTATGCGGTCGCCTGTTCGTACTCAGCGCTACTGTGCTACTTTCCTCGAATGGCACAGGCATTTTTTCCGCCCAGTATTCGGGGTAATAGGTATACTTATAACTTCGATCATATCCATTCTTTCAAAAAGGGGAAATAAAGAGACAATACTTGCTGGTATCCAACGGTTTACTCCTCTAAAACAAACTACAAGGGACAGTTTTACTTTTTGACTGAATCGAATATGAAATAGCGAAGGGATCCTCAACTACAAGACCCAGCAACGACGATGAAATAGCGAAGGGATCCTCGACTACAAGGCCCAGTAACGGCGATGAAATAGCGAAGGGATTCTCGACTACAAGACCCAGTAACGGCGATGAAATAACGAAGGGATCCTCGACTAAAAGGCCCAGTAACGTCGATGAAATAGCGAAGGGATCCTCGACTACAAGGCCCAGCAACGGCAATGAAATATCAAAGGGATCCTTGACTACAAGACCCAGCAACGACGATGAAATAGCGAAGGGATCCTCGACTACAAGGCCCAGCAACGGCGATGAAATAGCGAAGGGATCCTCGACTACAAGGTCCAGCAAGGACGATGACATGGTAATACATTCTAGCCCCATGGTTAGACACTTTCTATATGGAGATACATCCTCTAGAGATTACGTCATGGTATTCATTACCCCATGTGGGTTGAAATATATATAACGAAGGTTTGATATGATACAAAAGGATCATAATATAATACGACAGTAATGAAATCGGTCTTCGAACGGAGATTTCCATATTATCAGGGTTCTTGAAAGGGTTCGACCTACGACGAAGATTGCCGTATACCCAGAATCATCTAACGTATGGTCGGAAACGCCCTGCATAGCGTGGGCTATCGTTGATTCCTGCTTATGGAATAGTCTGCAGGTCATGTCGTGGAAGTGTGTCCAATGTATTCAAACCCAAGAGGGCTTTTCCTGAGGCTGTGTCTTGAATGAGAAACATGAGCATTCAACTGTGAGAGAGGAACCGTATGAGATAATAAGAAGAACTATAAGTGCCCTAGTTGGTAAGATACATGTCTTCGAACCTGGAGGCTAGTGGTTCGATTCCAGTTGGCACCCGATTTAAAGTAAGATTTCCGTACAGTTTTTATTCTGAATTCATCTGGTTTTACTTTATACATACGCATACTAACATATTCGCAGACATTCAAAAAATGTATCCGAATGTCGAGGTGACTAAAGTTGTAAAATACTGATGACTTGGCTCATTTCATAATTTTTAATATTATATTCTCATGACAATTTCATGGTTGTGTTAGTATTACGCTTTACTTCCCCACGAGGGTTTTGGATTCGATTCCCGATGGTATCAAAAAATGCTCATTGTCTGGTATAAGATTTCATCCCGTAACAATATCGTGCGCTAGATGTGTGCTAATTGTTTTGCCTCTTTACGTGAGATAGTATTTCCAATGTGTATGACAACGAACTGAGAGTTATTCCAGTGGTTCTTTAGCCAAAGGTTTGATTACTGAGATCGAAGATAATATTAAGATAATATTGTCAGGCCACGCAATTTTAGTAGGTTGAGAGTACTCTGCGAATGAAATAATTAGCCAGAAGTTAAAAAATATTATATAAATTAACATTTCATTAGTAATTCTATATTGTATTGAATATTCTTAGTATAGTTAAAATACAATTAAATCACTTCAAAGCATAATAAGAATTAAAATAAATTAGTTAATTCTAAAAACCAGATCTTGAAATTAAGATAAAGGGTGAATTTGTAAACTTCAGATTCAAATCTCTTAAATAAATTAAAACTTTTCAAGTACAAAATGAAATCGATTAAAAATTAATGAATCGAATAGCTCCAGGCTATTTATGATAATTCATAAATACTAAATCAAACCTCGGTTGGTTTTAGGACAAATCCTTGACAGAGTGAATTGTCATCATGTTTTCTTTAATTCCCTTCTTACCTTTCTAATTGTACTAATCAGCTAAATCTAATTTGAGTTTTGACAAAAGACCGCCTTAAGACTAGCGAACGCCACTAAGATAGGGGCTGGGACGTTTGTTCACGGCAAGTTTTTTACAGTAGTTTCATCGCGTAGAAAAGTATACCGATTTTTACAATTTTTTACTATAGTTTCTTCATGAAAAAAGTTTTATACGACAGTTACTTAGTGTAGAGTAGTTTTTTTCGTACGGCAGATTTTTCGCATTATTTACAATAGTTTCTTCGCGAAGAAAACGATCTAGATTCTTTCCTTTTTTTTCAATAATGATTACCTTATTGAAGAAACTTATAAAGTAAGAGAGGAAACATACATATGATCACGTTATTTTTGAAGTTCCGATCTCAACGCACATCTTCCGCCTCTTGTACATACATATAACTTCTTGTACAAATCCTACGATTTCTCTGACTTTCTGCATTTCCTTCTTTCAAAGTATCATTCAGTTGATTCAACCATATTTTCCTTGTTATTTTTCTACCACGCCTTATACTCACATTTGCAATCTATATTTATTTTGTTTGTTTTTCTTAATTAATTCGTTTTTATTGCTTAAACCATTTCCAAGTGCTCTTCTTCACCTTTCTTAATACATTAGCTTAGATTTCCCATTCTTCTCTATTAACTTCTTTCCGTATTCTGCCATGTTTCGTCTCCTTTGTAGTTCACAAATTTTACAAAATATACTCGGGTGTATATAATACACGTATTTAATAACTTTTTAATTCCCCTTACTACATTAGTATCCGCGAAACTTCAATTTCGATAATCTCTTCAAGTGGAATGTCATTTTCATTCATTATTAATTTTTACTCTACACATAATGTTAAATAACAAATTACTTTGTTATTCCTCTATTTAAATTAATTCCCACATGTGTTTATATTCCTCTATTTAAATAAATTTCCACATGTGTTTATATTCCTCTATTTAAATAAATTCTCACATATACCTCATACATCAAGGTTCTCTTTAGGCAGAACGTCATTTCATTTTCACTTATTTTCATTGCACCTACAGAGCCTCGGGATAAAAGATACGAGCAGACAATTATTTTATAATAATATTAATTAAAAAAATTGGAAAAACAATGTTAATAATTATTTTATTCACAAAGGAAAGTATGGTTGGATCAAATAAATTATATTTTCAAAGAAATAAACGTAGAAGGTGGATTGGTGTAGAAGAGACTAAGGATGGATGTCGAGATATAAAATACTTGCGCTCTGTCCTCTCCGTCTACCCTGGTAAGAAAATTGCACCATGGTTTATATGTTTGTATCCTGAGTAGAATCGTTTCGCGAAGGAATGACTACAAGAAACCGAGTGGAAATAAGCATGTTGTCTTCGTTTCAGGGGAGGTGGGTCAAAATAACAAAATGCGTCTCACGGTATAGAGAAGTGATAAGACGAACAAGTATGAGAGGAAGAATTAAGGAGAAGAATAGAAGGGAGGGGTAGAAATTGCTTTTCATCAGGGTTGGGCGGTGGAGAGAAAGGACCGCTACGTGGTCTGTTTATATATTTCTCAGGGGTTGTAAATAATAAACAAACGTTTTCAGAGATTGAATTTATTTCAAAGGGAAACTTTACCTTTATGATGCTTAAGTTAACAACAGTATGTTGGGAAGTGTTGAAAAAATGTCAGGTTTGATTTCGACACAATACCTTTTTATATGAGTAATCCTTTTTTAAAGAGAGATTTATTTATTTCTACGCTGGACGAATTGGGAATTTTATTGAGGTTTTTTTCTTTCTTAAACGGCCAACGTATTGATTATTCTTTTTTTTTCAGTGGCTCTTTAAGTATAATCTATACCATAAAGTGAAATATTTTCAAACTAAAGTTTTCTTTTATTTTGCATTATATGACGTTATTCCAAGATTGGTCACTCAAGGATCTTTGAATAATTTTTCTATTATTTTATAACGCTTTCGAATATATGTGTACATTACAATCTGGCGGGTTAATTTCCATGTAGCAATCTCGTACAACTAACCAAAAAGATGTAAATCAAACCTTAAGTAAAAAAGACTGATATAATTTTTATGATAATTGATAATTAATAGGAATCGAACCCACAACTTTCTAGTGGGAACACAGGTGGATTACACGGAGTAACTAGAACACAGAATTGCCATGTTATAATTATAATCATTTCAGCTGAAATCGTATATATATAAACACAAATCGTCACGAAATGTCCTTGGTGGGGTAGACAAAGGTAACAGATCTCCATATTATCTATTTAGATTTGTTAATTTTGTGTAAATCTGTTAAAAATATAAAACATACGCTTATTTCACATTCATACATCTCGTCATGTAAAATCTTCTTTAATTCATGGTTATCGTTATTTCACATACACTTGTTTGAAAAATATGTCCACTCGCCATGTACTTCTATCTTAACTATTGCTTGGTTATTCTTTCGTCATTCGTTTTCTTTGTATGTTCAAACCATTTTTACGGTACTTAATTTACGAGTATATTACCAAAATATTAATTTTATAAATGTATACATTTTCAATGTCTTGATTCCTTCTTACACCCACGTATTTTGACATTCCATATTTCTTTCTTAGTGCTGACATCTCCATTCCTTTAATATTACTTTTATCTCTCGTCTGCTAAATCCAAGTTTCCCTTCCATACCACTTCCATAGTACTGTATTTAGTTATTTTTGATATAACTCGGTTGTTGTATATTATAAGCCCTCCGTTTACCTTGATCTCTGTCTACCATTCTACCGACGTCTCTTTTAAGTCGATCATCACACTGAAACTTAATATTAGATTTTTGGGTGATATGACGATGACAACTTTCTTAACCTAGTTGATAAGATGCCTGTCTTCCAGCCTAAGGGCTGCAATATCGATTTGCTTGGGTTTTTAGATTATTTTGAAAATGCGTCTGGTTTAGACTAAAGTCTTCTTTAACATATTTGTGGTTGATTGAAAGAGTTTGTCACATGGTAATAAGTTTGTAACGATGGTCGCTATCAGTGTAGTACGTGTCCTATTAGGACGTGCTGATGATTTTGATATCGACATCGTTATCTTCGTTTTAACTGATTCTGCGTTACTTCTCGTACAGAATCATCCATATAGCGGATTGCTTATTTCTATAAGTCATGATGATCTTGATTTGTTTTCAATAAATATAGACTCAGGAATGCGGATATAAATCGATAAGTGGACAGCAGGTAAATAAATAACAAAGTCTTGACAGTTGAATGGACGACAATAAAATGTGTGTTTATTTCGCATAGTGCAGACAATTTATACCAGTGAGTGAATACATGGGATATATATATATATATATATATATATATATATATATATATATATATATATATATATATATATATATATATATATATATATATATATATATATATATATATATATATATATATATATATATATATATATATATATATATATATATATATATATATATATATCTGCCTCGCTCTATCACATGGACGGGAGGTAGGTTAATTATTTATATTTGGAGATCGCTAGCCAATTTGCGCGCTGTAAATAGTAAATATTGTCGTTGTTTGTGGTGTGTAACAATCATTGAATTCTTGATCGGTCAATGACCCTGTATGTTTAAATCAACAATAATTAATTTAATTTATTTGTGTTTTAACAATTCACTCGTTATTTTTGACAATTCATTTAGGTAGGTATACAGGTAGGTACAAGTTCACCAGGTTGTACTGTATCAAAAAGAGTTATCAAGTATAGATTACACCTAAATACAAACCATCACGCCATGTCTATTTTGAGGTAGGTAGAGAGGTTAAGGTGCAAAATTTTCCTATCACAAGATTCTACTATACAATCGCCTTTTCTTCATTTATACTACTTTTCATATAGTTCCTCATATTTCTCCTACTCCTTACACTCGGTCCAATCATATTTTTCATTGTAGTCATATATCACACCTCCCACTTATTCTTGCGTTAAACATATATCAAATAAGTTTTTCGTCCCCCGTTCATTCAATATGTCTTAACTATTTCAATGTGTTATTTTTAACCCCACTCAGCACATCAGTTTTTAGCCTACTTAAATTACGAAGCATAAAATTAATTTCAAAATCAATTAACCCAGTTATTTGGGTAAATGAGATGACGAAAATTTAATTTGATGCGATTAAAATATATATCTTACGCTAACGTACTAGAATAAATTTCAATTTATTTTCTTTGAATGCCTTTTGGTTATTTATTTTATTTTATCAAACGATTTAATAAATAATAAATATTATGACATTAAATTGGGAGCAGATTAAATGTTTATTCTAATGTTTTTATTTTTCTTCTTTATTTATTGACTTCTAAGAAAAAAAAAACTATATTTTCCTTAATGCGATTCTCAACAAGACGCGAAAATAAAGTTTTGTAGGTGTGTGTGTTGATTGCAAGGAGATAATATAATTAGTCAATTTGCGAGTAAGTTTCATTTATCCATTTTCCACTCCCTTTGTTCTTTGATCTAAGAATTTAATTAGATATATAATTTTGCTCCAAAATATAGATTCGAATATCGTGTCAAACACCAATGACTTGAAATAAGACAGCAAAACAATTACAACGTTCTGTCAACTCCCTTTGGGGTGTTGAAAAATCCATGCCATCCAAGAGTTCAATTATATTTCTAAACATGGACTATCACTCTAATCAAGTGGTGGCAGAATCATTAAAATACCAACGTATCACACATTTTTCTGCGTATTGTGGCGGTCGCACACTCGGAATACTGTGGGCATTCATACACACGGTCAATGACCGAGGAAGTGACCCTTGCATTCCTCGACAAATTTAAATAAACAAGTCCAAAGTTCACACGCCGGCCATTCAAGTCCAGAGTTCACACGCCGGCCATTCAGCCCGCGGCCCGGAGCGGACCGCATTACACGCCGGAGCGAGAACGCACCACGGCTGTCTCGCCAGTTCCGTATTTGAATGATACCTACATACAACATTAATCGTTTCACTAATGCAGAAACGAGACGAAGGATATCGTACTCGCATTCCCGCACACACGCGGAAATAGTATAAATACCTACGTTTACTATTAAAAACTCTTCTTCCGCATTGCGATCCAAAACGTGTTTTATTTATCAACAAATCATCATCATCTCTTCCCTCTAGGATACATATCCTAAAGTATCATATTTTGCGATTCCCTTGAATCGACTTTGGTACGATATTCCTGGTTCAATCCGACGAGCTTCATTCTTATCGATATTTGAGAAAAACAAATTAAGAGGCATTATTTATCTCAATATCACTCTATTTTAAGCCAACTACAATTCTCATCATAATCATTTATTTATTTTATTTTGCAAATACAATCTGGCGGGAGTATTGCCAGGCGGCAATCTCTTCCAGCCAACCAGACAAAAGTAAATGAAGCAAGTTACGTGGTCGCATAAATCATTCAAATGACTATTTATCCCCAAGAAATCCATAAACATATACGTGAGCACATGCCCACAAACCCCACAAAGATGGACAATCACCCGAACATTCTTTTTCATATAAAATGAGATATCATCAATCAAAAGGAAAGGAAGGGATGGTAGAGAGGAACGGAAAAGAAAAATCAGGAATGAAACACATTATTTTACTGACTAGAAATTAAGAGTTTTCTTCAGTCGCTTTTTAAAGCATGCCAAGGACGGAGCGAGTCTTATATTGGTTTGTAACTGATTCCAGAGTCTCACTGCTTGGACAGTAAAGGACGATGTAAAGAAAGAGGAGCGGCGGTAAAGGCCAATAAACAATCTCTGTTTGAGCGTATCATCATCGTCTCTCTTGATACTTATCTTGATTTAATTAAAAAATAAAATAAAATATTATTTTATTAATTTCTATATAACTTAGAAAATGATAATAATCATAATGCTCCTCAGACAAATAATGAAAATTCAATGAAATAAAAAATCAAGTGATGAATTTTCGGAAAGAGCAAACTACTGTAGCATCGAGATTCTGGTGTCACGTGTACACTTGGGTTAGTCTGAACACGTGGCTTGCATGCCTGAATCCAGACTTCCAAGAAATATCCTCTTTGGCGAGCTGATGGAAGGCGGAAGGAAACACGGTGGTCGGCGCAAGAGATATGAGGACGTACTGCATGAGACTCTTAAATACATTAATGCTCGGCATTACAGAGAGTACACAGCAGCAGATAAAATCAATTGGAACTTTTTTTGATTACATATTTTTTTAAAAAGAAATATATGAATTAAATATTATTTCACACAAGTTCTTATAAATATATGTATATACCTCGTAATTGTATGAGTTAAGACTAGTTTAGCACCGTTTCTTTAAACAACCCAACGAATGCTGTTGGGAATACCATGTGTGATCATCCAATATTTAAAAAAAACTGTTGCTAGTTATCAGAGACAATAGAGAAAGAAAACGCACACAAGCTGCAGGTACTGAAGCTTCTTGCCCTACATGCAACAGGATATGCCCATCATAAATTGGATTACAGAGTCATCTTCGGTGATACCAACGTCAGGTACCCTGATCACTCAATTTGTATTGCGCCTTCTGTTATACTTATATGCATTCAATTATGATGCTGGTTTCTCGGAAGAAATTTCTTTAAAGCAACAAATCTACCAGTTTTGCTTACATGAAAGCGTTAAATAAATATATTAATATATAGTTTTGTTGAGAAGAACATTTTGTTCATCTAACATACCATCCGTAAGTTTTTTTAAAGTCAGTTGTACTGTATTTTTAAATTATCTGTCACATTCAGATCGTTAAGTCACGAAGATCAAATAGGATGTATTTCATGGATAAACATAAATATGCTTTGCAAATGTTGATCACCTCCCGTTAGTGGTTCGCTATTTGGCTACCACTGCTGTATAGTTAATAAGACGCTGGGTCTCAACTCGTGGGTTGCTGGTTCAATTTCCGAAGATATCCAAAAAAGGGTTTTAGTCTGGTTAATATTTCAGATCTTCCCATTTATTATCCCGTTTCGATATGCAGTAGGATCAATTTGTAGGGCAATGCAAGTTACGTGGCTCAATTTCATTGGTCCTTAACCTGTCGGTTCGATTAATGAGATTGACACAAATATTGTCTTCCAGCCACTATCTTCAGCATGTCCGCGTAATAAAAAAGGGTATAATGAAACAATTGAGTGAGTGAGGTTCACTTTATATTTAGAGTGAACTTAGTTTACTAGTTAAATAAATAATTTACGAATAAATAAAATAATACTTTACTTCGTCCATATAAAAATTGTCAAAGGTTGATATGATTGGCATCAAAGTTCTAAAACAAGTCAAAGGAAGCATATAAAATGTTTATTCTTTTTTATTTTATGAACTGTGCCTTTGTGAATTAAATAAACAGACCAGAGCTTTCACGTATCTAAATATCTTATTATATTGTACACAAAAACCTTTGATTCCCATAACATATTAAAATTGCCATGGAGTTCGTATATGGTACACGAGTACATAAAAAAGCAAACTAATACAATTCATTGAACTTATTCCGATAAGAAAAAATAATACTTTACTCTTGCAATTAGTCAGAGTAATATGGAAGTTGACACAATGTCCGTACTGATTGCCTTATCAGTGAAATATTTTTATAAAGGTAATAAATATAACGAAAATCAAGTAAATCCATTATTATCGAAGAAAATGTTTCCTGATAATAAAAAAAACGTTATTCTTACAAGTAAACAAAGTTTTATGGAAGTCCACACAATGCCTATACTGATTTCCTAAGCTATATAGTCTTGTTACATAGGCGTTATATATTATAAATAATCAATTTAACCACATATTGTAGAAAAAAAATATTTTACGACCAAATAACCCGGCAATAAAAATAATCTTAACTTTAATCTTGTAAGTAGTTGAGGGATATGGAAGTCTACAGAATGACCATACTGATTGTCCAGTCTGTGTAGTCTTATTATATAGGCGTTAAATATAACAAATACTAGGTTGTAACCACAATAAAATATTTTGCCTCTTAAGCATTGGGTGATAAAATAATTTTGCCTCTTAAGACGACCTCCGTGGCCTGGTGGTATGACACTTGTCTGCCGATCCGGAGGTTGCGGGTTCAATCCCCGCTGGAACCCAGATTTTTTTAAATAGGATTCTATTCTGGTTAACACTTAGGGCCTATAAAACATCTTTCTGATTGGTTGGAAGAAATTGCCACATGGCAATAAACTCGCCAGGTTAAAAAAAAAAAAGCAAAACATACATAGAAAATGTCACCTGACAAGCTGAGTTAGTTTCGGACTATTGATATACCTATATAATAAGATGTTATAAGGCATAACATTTTTATTCTCTCTGATAAAATTGAAGGACTCATCACTTCCAAAAACACACCTTCAATATTTTGGTTCAACATATAAATTACGATGGAGTGTTTACATTCAGTTATTTTTCTGGAGCCATTTAGTAACCAGTGATCAATCATTTTAACGCCACAAGTCCTAAAAAATGTTAATTAACTGTCTGTCTACACTTAAAAAGAAGTCTTAACCCATGCTTTAAGGTCATCTACACTAATATTGCTAATTGAATCAGGAGATAAGAATTGGAGGATTCTTAGAACCCCTCCCTGCTCATTGAAAGATTTAACAGAACGGGGGTTGGTGTCTAGATTTCACACCATAGTGGTTTCCTGGAAAATTAACGATTGAGGTGATTTCTCCTTAACTCTCCCGGTTTAAACTCAGCTTCTGCAAACATGTTGTATATACGCTATCTGTAACCGGACATTCTTGTTACAGATGATGTACTACCTGTTGGCCCACCAGAAGTATTTTATTTATCTGCTTCTCGACACATCTGACGATCGTTCCTTCATTTGTCACGGGAAGCCGTGGGCTTTTAAGGTTCCTCCAAACCTGTTTCACAATTTAAACTTCACAGTGGTTATCTGTTTGATCCATCCGCTCTGCATTTGATTGGTGTTGTATGTCTTTGAAAATTATCTGTGACAACGCACTTGTAGATTGCTCTGTTAATATATATCTCCTTAAAAATACCAAAAGGAAGATCATTCACCCTTTTCAGCCGTTTCTCTTCAGATATATTTTTTAAATATATAAATTCTCTTAATGCCCAGCATGATAGTATTTTCAAGACTTGTATCATCATGTCTCTGGGTAACTATTGGAATCAACGCACTTACAGATTATTCTATATCTTTCTAGCCCTCATCCTCAAACTTAGGGTTGTAATGTTCATCATGGGGCCTGCACTATATTTATCTTATTATTTCTATCTCTGGACGAATGTGAAGCCTCGCACAGAATGAAGTTAGTAAAGTCCTTGATCTGGTCAGTCCAAAACAAGGGGGGCGACTTCTTGGTCTATTTTTTGAAACATTGTCGATAGCTGTCTTGGAGTCTTCCTACCAGGAAATAAACTATTGTTAAACGGATTTAGTATCTAAAAAGACGCTGAGTAAAAATGATTGACTTTTCAGCCAATATTCTTAAATTAATGAAAAGTTTAAGGGTATTTAAAGTCAAAGGTCTTATGCAAGGACAAAGAGTAATATCGGAATTAGCTTCTTATAATAAAGTTATGAATTCATGTCGGAATTGTTTAAACTCCAGACCCTTTGAAATCTGACAACGAACATATTAAAATAATCTCCGAACTTTTAATTACAAAAGTTAAAAATTGTCTTGATTGTTAAAAACGGAATAATGGTACAGAATTCGGAAGTAATTTGTTTAATACTCGTACATAATACGTATAATATGTTTAACTGATAATTAAGTGAACTCTTATTTATTTATATTTTATTAAAAACTTAAACTTAATATCGTAAAAAAAATGTTACCGGTGTTTGATTGTGTTAACTTTTTATCAATTATAATAAAAAAACCTGATTTTGTAGAAGAATCCCATGTTTACATTTTTTATATTTAATTATTAAATATCATTTAGTATTCTTCTCCCATTAATTTTATGACACAATATTTTCTGTTTTTTTTTTATGACAGCTTTCTAAACCTTGGAGCTTTATTGTAAAGTATATAAATGACGAGTTTATTCCAATTGAAAATATCTTGCAACCAATTAGTGATGTCAAACAAGCCATATGAAAAAAAAAAAAAAACTCTTTACAAAAAATGGGTATTAATGGGATTTAAACTCGCAAACCCCTGGGTTATACGGCTTATCTTTCCAACCAGGCTATGCAGGTAGTCATTGTTTATTTGTAAGAAAAAAAATAGTTACTTCACACCTAACAATTCAAGTAACTTCAAGTTAGACGTTAATAACCTTAACATACATTTTGCAATGGTACGGTAACACACATTTAGCGATGAGTGACGACAATATTTCAATTGAATTCGTCTAATTCATTATTGATGCTATTCTGCGTACCATGTCACATATGTGTATAATGAATTTTCTCAAAGTGCGTGGAAGAAACTCCTAATTTTCCAATCCCGAAAATTAGCTGATCCATGTCATATAAAGACTTCAGATCTGTATGTATTTTGTCTACATTATCAAAAATTATCGAAAAAATAATCCAAATACAATTGGCAGTCAAAATTTCATCCAGGACATATTACTACAATCGCACTAGTCAATATCATGGGTAATGTAAGACGCGGAAAGATTTAACATTGTTAAGTCTATTAGATTTTAGTAATAAATTCAATACTGTAGACTTTGATCTGCTTATGGCTCGAATGCGTTCATTGCGATTCTCTCAATCGGTCATTGTTTGGTTTTCGAGCTATTTTAAAGGAAGACAACAATCTTGTAAATACCAAGAGCGTATATCTGAATAGACTCATCTCTCTGCAAACTTTCCCCAAGGTGGAATTCTCTCACCACTCCTTTTTTCTATATTCATCAACCCAATAACATCATCTCTTAAGTGTTCTTATTATCCATATGCGGATGACCTGCAGATACATATTCGTTTCGATCCCTATGGCTCTCACACGATGTTAATGCAGACCTTCAATCAATCTCCGATTGGACTTAATAATTACTCATTAATCCTACGAAGTCTCGATTTTGGACTATGCGGACGTCTGTTATTTACATATTACGGAGAAACAACTGGACAAATATATAGCGTCTTTAAAATGTTGCTCTGAGATTTATTTTAACCTGAGAAAGTACGATCACACCACTTCATACCAAAAGATTTATTGGTTGAAAATGAGAAAAAAAAAACGCAATTCACAAGCTTTCACTGTTATATAATTTATTTAACTGTCCCGTCACTCCTTTTTATCTCGTCGAAAATATTAACGATCTTTCCGATGATAGAATTGCGCTACGCTCAAACAGAGATTGTTTAATGGCTTTTTCAGTTGACCGCTCATCTTTTTTATGCCGTTCTTTACTGTACATCTTGAACCAGTTATAAAATAATGTTAGACTCGCTCCGTCATTGGTTTGCTTTAAAAAGCGACTGAAAACTCTTTTAATTTTAAATCAGTAATATAACGTTTTTAATTCCTGATTTTTATTTTCTTTCCACCATCCCTTTGTATTACCTTTGATTGATGTTACATCACTTTTATTTTGACTATGTACAATATATTGTTTATGAATTTTATTTAGGTGAAAATTCTTCGCATATTTTTGCAGCCATGTATTTCTTTTAATTTCATTTTGTCAAGTTGATTATAAAATATTACAATCTGGTAATAAGCGCACAAGATTGTTTTACAACGAAGTGTTAAATAAATAAATAAAACACATTAACCATAAAAAGAGCACAATTTCACTAATCATTAGAAAAGAGAAGTGATGACCACACTTAAGTTGCATATAGTACCAAGTCGGACTTATTGATTTTTGAAAATTATCCAACCCACCAGAAAAGTCCATGCATACCCATTTAATATTTTTTTTGTTCCACCGGGAATCAAACTAAAATTCAAACAATTAAGTCAAGCGTCTTAAAAAATTGACCACGAAGTTCGTCGAATAGGTTTTAGCGTATTATCTGAAAATTTTTACGTGTTTTTATAGATAGTAAATCATAAATTTAACGCAATTTTTTTAAATATTTATTGGTTGACATATCTTATTAGATGGCAAATGAAACTCTTGACCATGTTTTCTTTGAGTGTCATGTGCACACCGTATATGACTTAAGTATTAATGTCTCCCGCCTGTTCAACTTGTCTCACCTACTTATTTGATTTAAATTCTTCGCTAATTAACAATCACATATCAAAATTTATCGTCTAAATATCCTTTAATATTAAGTATTTAAGTATAATATTTTCCACACATTTTTACGTTCCTTCCTTTTCTTTGAATTTTCATTGGAACAAATCACCCGTTTCATCATTTTATTTCATATCCTTGTCCCCACCATCAATTATGCCATGTGTTTCCAGTAAGAGGTAACGGAGATCGCCCTATCATTTCCAACAAACACGTCCTGCCCAGAACATATAATCCTGATGTTCGGAAAACTAGCACGTGTTTTGAGTTCTGTATATCTAGATCCACAATCACATTCAGTACTACTTTTGTTAATGAAATCCCATTTTTGCATGTTCAGCTTGCATTTAATCCCACTTACTCCAATTCTATTCAACGATATCCAAGTAGGACAAAGCAGTAGGTCTCCAGGCACCCTATTTTCCGATAGTTCCATCCAATCCTCTTTCAATTTCAGGAAACGCGCTTTATTCCGAGGAATCGTCAGTTCTTGCGCTCTCTTCATCAAATTATTACTGGATTTTAATCTCGATATTGCTCATTGGTGATAATATAATATACAGGTTGGGGTGTCTTTAGTCCTGGATTTGTTTGTTCGTATCTGTTAATAGAATAATTAATTAAAAAAAACATCTGAATCCCGAATTTTATGTAAGCCTAAAAGCATGTTCACGTCAAATGGCCGCGCTAAGTACGATGCTGAAAGAACAGTAGACTAAAAAGTTCACCGCTCTTCTTTTTTTACGTCATCCTTTACTGTCCATGCAGTGAGACTCTGGAGCCAGTTACAAGCCTATGTTAGACTCGCTTCATTCTTGGCATGCTTTAAGAAACGACTAAAAAGACTCTTATTTTAAAAAACGTTTTTTCCTGGTTTTTCTTTTCTCTACACTATCTCTTTTTCCTTAAATTGATGATATCCCACTTTCACTTTAATATGTATGATATATGTCCATCAATTTCATAAATACGAATAATCATTTGAATATATTTTGCAACCGTGTATGTAACTTGCTTTATTAACGTTTGTTTGGTTGATTGGAACATATTGCAGACTGGCAATAAGCCTGTCAGATTGTATTAAATTATGGCAGATTAATAAATAAGTAAATGGTGAGTGAAACAAAATATTTACGAGTACATACCATAGCAACTCAAGAGAAGTAAAGTTGGCTACTCATAATGAAATATTGTTCTCAACAATAGAATATGAAAATAAAATTTAAACGTGACAAAAAATTGATAAAAGTAATAAGAATCGGGAATAACTAAGAGCGTTGAACAGAATGCGTGAAAAACAATGTATGACGGAATAAAGATACGCCAACGGAAAAAAGATAGAGTGCTTACGACGAAGGTGAACTTTGAGATGGTTCAGCTACGTAGAAATAAAGAATGATGAAAAATTGATCAAATTCTGAAAAATCAAAGCGTAAAAAGCATATAGAATCATGAAATAGTATGCCGAGGTCGTTAGAAACTAAAGAAAAAGGCTTATTCTCCCTTCCACTATAGCTTTTTGAGTGAACCACACACACATTATACCATTTTTCTGATTGACTGGAAGAAATTAATTATAAATGGTATTTTATTTCAGGCTACTACAGAAATAAATTAAAATTAATATCGACATGGTATGTATGTCGATATTAATTTTATTTTATTCAATAATAATTAACTCAAAAATTTTATTACAGTTACACGATAAACGATTTAAGGACAATCATTCAGCGCATATTCATAAATACAAGTGTTTTGCCAACTGGACTACGGAGAATGTGGACTCAATTATGGTGTTGCGAGATCGATTCCCGTTGTGGTACCAATTTTATAAAAAAAATGGTTGTATACAGTACAACATGTTGGGCTTATTTCAATATGTTAATATCTTCCAACCAATCAAAGGTATGAAAAATATATAAAGGAGACTTTAAATGAAAACCAGACAAACCCTTTCCAAAAAAGGTTATGGATTTTAAATATATTTAAAAAAATCAAAACATGCGAAGTTTGTATTGTAGATTCCATAAACTCCTGTTGAGGGCAGTTGGTTTTAATGTTTTAACGAACATAGCACAAAACCCTTTCTTTTCTATCTCGACACACATATTTCGCCGCCCTCACATTGATACACCTTCTAATGCTATTCATATGATTTCTTTGTCTTCTTATATTTCCGTATTTTAAAATATCATACACTCGATCCAGTCATATTTTACTCGGTCTTTTTCAAGTACGCTTTCTATTAGCCTTTCTTCATTAATTCGTTCCACGTGCTCAAACCATTTCAGAGTGATACTTCATCTTCAACACATCAGCTTTAAGTTTACATTCATCACTTCATTCCGTATCATGTCATCATATGTATTGTTCTCAGTGTATGCATTTCTACGACATTTATTGGGCTCCTTTAGTTATTTTTCCACGTCTTTGTTTCAATTCCACACATCAAGGTAAATATTAAAATATTGTTTATGGACTATCGTTTGACTATAGTTCGACTATATATGTTGTAATCATATATAATATTTATGTACGATAATAAACATAGCGCGAAGATTAATCGAATTCACCATTTACCCTGGCTCAGTAAAGTTTTGAAATCAAATCCTTATTTGATTCAGGGGTAGAGATTCGACCCGTAGTCTGGTGGAATGCGGTGGGGCTCGAAATTATTGGAAATTTATAATATCCAAAATCCATTTGCTTCTTCTATGACCCTAGTTTACGTGTAATCAGGCAAAAGTTAACACAAATATTAAGTGAGAATATAGATTTACACACATTCTTTTATATTTTGGATATACAACCCCCGTGTTTATTTTTGGTAAGACGCATAACATTCAGGCCGATAGGTTTAGAGTATGATTTGAATTAAAGTTTCCAGTCTGTTGTCCAATAAGGCTGGTTTAACACCTTTCTAGTTGGTTGGAAAGAGATCGCCACGTTGCAATAAATAACCAGATTGTACTGTGTACATCGAAAGTGTATTCATACATTAATTAAAACTTCATTGATATGATATTACGATTATGTATGCATATTTTCTCTGTAAAATATTTTTTTAAGCATATCCCAGTCTTGTTTCCACTTAAGGTCTCTTTTACATCTTTATGGTTGGTTGTGACAGATTTTTTTAATATAAGGTAGACACTAACTTACCAAAATGAATATAATTATTTGTTGCAATGCGATTGTTTTGTTGGAAAAAACAATATTAAATGCACCGTTGATCTTATTTCCGGCAGCGACACGCCTTTCAATACATTTTCTATCTTACAGTCTCTTGAAAACATGCTTACCAGATTGCGAAATTCCTCAACATGTTATTGTCATTCATTTTTCTCACCTGCATTACAGAAACTCTGGAATCACTTTTTTCAACAACCATGACTTCTGATGAATGTAAATTTATTCTGAAATATTTTTGCTAACAATTGGTATATGTTTTTTTCAATTAAAGCATAATTTACTTTGTGGAACTCCATATTTAATATTAATTAACATGGTTGTTCGACTCATCCCCACTACACGTGTTTATCTCTCGTATCCTGAGGCTCCCATGAGGTGGAAAGTAATTTATTGCTATGTATTCTAATATTGCAAAATCATTTAAGTATTTGGCTCTATCTGCCATATTTTCTGCACACAATGTACCATTCATAGCCAAATCTGTGATGTTAACATCTTTGTTGCATTTATCATCTCGTTTACGCAATATTCAATTAAAAAAACATTAAAGACCCACGGACATAACACATATAGCCTTGACGCCTTTTAAATTATAAAATCTTTGATCAAGTGTTCACAAACCGTAGTTCAACTTACAGTGACAAGATGGACATAATACTTGTAAGTTTACCATCCATTCCGTACATACACATCATTACGCCATGCGTCTTTTGTGATGCACACAGCACTTGCATTGTTAACATCCATATTGTTTCGTCACACATGTTTGTTAACATCCTTATTGTTTCGTCACACATGTTTCCCTGTTTCTCATATTTCTAACTTTTCTCAAACTAACTCGTTTCACTTTTTTCTACATTAACTTAAATCTTCAGGGTTGTTTAACACCTTTCCAGTTGGTTTCTTTCCAGTCATTTTATACCCATTATTTAATTTTGGTACTCTATCGCAACTAATGTCAATGTCTCAAAATCATCCTGAGATTAGATCCTTACATTCAAACATATATTACCTTCTGGTCATTTCCATGTTAGGTTAGACAGAGAAGGTAGAGTACTAAACGTTCCTCTCACAACATACTTCCTTCGCCTCCTTTATATTAATGCACCTTATTATATAATTCCTCCTGTTTTTTACCTATTTTTCGAAATTTCATTATTTTGGTCTAGCCATACATTTATTTTTTTATTATATTTACAACAACCGTCTCAAATGAACAATTTTTCTTTATCCAATTATTGCTTGATATTTTTTATGATACAAATCTATTAATCTGTTCAACTACTTTGACAAGTCATTTTTCTCTCCGAAAAAGCAACCATTTTAAATAAAATATGAACGACTTCCAAGATCTTAAAATTAAGAAAATGTTAATTCTCCTCCCACTCTGACCACAAAACCACCCCCTTTTCACATAAAGCTATTTTAAATCCTTTACAGCTACAGAAATAAGGGCTCGTAAAAACTTATTTTTCCTAAAATGTAAACAAAACGTGAAGCTCTAATTCCAGTTCTTTTATTTTGTATTTAAAAAAATAATATTAAGTTATCGAAAAGTTTATTAAATAAGAAATGTTGGCCAATGAAGGTTTTATTTGTAGATATTACACTTGTCAGTATTTAGAAATATAAATTAAGGAAACTAGTGTGTTAATAATAGGTTCATATGTTTTTCTTCAGTTAAGTTCAAAAGTTAAAATAAAAGCTCTGACCCACGAGTAGAAATGGAAATTTAGAAATATACATAATGAAAACATGGTTATTTACTAAACTTCCAAATTGTTACTAAGTGAAGATATAAACAAAAATAAACCGAAGCAAATTTAAAAAAGTTAAGCCTGACTTATAACAAGAAATTAAAATTAAGAAATAAAGGGTCAATCAAAAAATAAAGGTACCGTTTATTTAAAGTCAACTCGCAAAGAAACTAACAAAGTATTGTATAAAAACCATTAAAACAATAAATTGACCTAAACTACCAACAAATAATGAAAAAAACAGAAATAAAACAAAAAAAAAGGTTTTTGTTTACTCTTTTTACGTTTAGATATAAACAAAAATTAATCAAATCAATTTTAAAACATCGTACCCGGTCTAACAAAGAATAAAAATAAAAAAATTAAACCAAATATACATTTGAATTAAGTCAACTCCATTTTTTGTAAAACATAAACAAAAATTAATCCACCCTAATTTTAAAAAAATAACCCAAGCTTCTAACAAGGAATGAAAAGTTAGAAATAAAACAAATAACCCAAGTTACTAATAAGGAATGAAAAGTTAGAAATAAAACAATTAACCCAAGCTACTAACAAAGAATGAACAGGTAGAAATAAAACAAAAGAAACTTGTGTGTTAAGTAAAGTTTTTACTTTTAATTACTCGTAGAAATAAAATATAACCAACCCAAATACAAAAACTGAAAAAAAAAAATTAATGACATTCAGAAATAAATTATTCGTACATTAAAGGCCATTGGAGCATTCATAATAGTGACATGATGCTATGTAGTTTTACATGTACAATATGTAGTATTGTATTGTTTTATAATTTCATTGTATGCAATGTGGTAGACTGATTACCTTGAGACAATTTCTTCCAATCAACCAAAAAGGTGTTATAAAAACTTTAAGTGAAAACTAGACTGGAACCCCTTTTTTTTAAATCTGGGTATCAACAAAAATTATGCTCACCACCCCTGGATTGGAAGACAGACGTCTTATTTTACTAGCACACGAATACCATAGTAGAGAGGATGAGAAAAAAGATCCCTACACTTATTATTTTGACACGCAAAAAAGTAAGCGCAGTTGAAGGGATATTAGATCACGAAATACAAGTAGCCTGAACGAGTGGACTTGTTTTTGCTGAATAATTAGTGTAAGAATTGTTATCTAGTTATAAGTAGTATGTAGGTGTTAATTATTTCTAAGATCTCATATTTTAAGATTGAATAAATAAAATAAAATGATATGTAGGAAAATAAGTTTAAATAAGTTCATAAATTATAACATATAATTAAGATTAGTTAAGTAATAAATTTGTATATAGGTATAGCCTTGACAAATGTTTGTATAGTAATTTACTTGTTTAATAAAAAAAAAAAAAAAAGATCACGAAATGTAGCAAGATAAATGAATAAATGTATTAACAAAGGCTTTAGTAAATGTACGAGTACAATTCATTTAAGATAAATTTATTTGTTTTTTTTTTGTTTATGGTACTCAGAAAGTTCAACGCAATCTTCTTTATCTGCTTGCCCCATGTAAGAAATAGTGTGAATGTGCGTTTACTGATCTGTAAATTTCAAAACGGGTTGAAGGAACTTTCTCCAGTTAAAAAAAATAATAATAATCTCAACAAAATAAAAAGTACGGGTATATAAAGCCGGAATGTTTATCTTTGCGAAGCTTTAACAATCGTCGGAAAGCTCCGATTACCGCCTACTCGGGCTTATACAGCTCCGAAGACGGCCGTAAGTCTACCTCGTAAGGTCTAGCCGTTCCGCGTGATTTATTCTTTAAACGTTTTTATTGCACCTCAGCGCCGCACTAATGCCCCCGCCTGTATACGGTTTTATTGTACATTCACTCTCCTCTATACAATGGTTATGGACATTGTGTCTGTACGGTATCTTAATCGTAGCTTTACTTCCAGTTTTAATCTTGGTTTAGTATCTAAGGTTATATATTTTTTGAAAAAAAAAAAAAACAAAAACTCTCAAACTGTTCTAAATGAAAAAAATATTTAATATCATTCGGTATAAGACAATTTTTAATAGCCATATATTGTTGTATATGTTATATGGCTACGAGTTTTAATACTTGTAGCTTGTCTATGTCTTGACTTTAAATGGAAATCAACCCCAAGTTTTCAGTGAAAACGAAATAAAATTTGTTCTTATTTTATTAAAGTCATGTTTGCGGAGAGGAACGTTTGGTGTCTGAATGACACTTTATGAATTGTCTTTTACTAACATAAAAGTAAAGCTCGAGTGTTATGTACTTCCTAAAACATATTTAATAAGAAAATTTCACATTTCTTCCTCTATGAGATGGTGATACATTTTGCTTTCGAAAAATTAAAATTAATGTAAGACCTTACTAAAAAATATCATAAAAGAGTGATCTTCAAACGCATCCTATATTAAATACACCCTTTTTTCTAATACGAACCTTTTTTTTCTTCATATGGGGCCGTTTTTTTGCAATTTCTGCCTTCAAACGCTCCAATAACGCAATGTGATATTCGTTTTTGATGTTTTTTTTCTTTTTTCAAGGCGATCGATGAATATTAACATATACCATGTGCATCCCAAAATATGGAGGGCATAAACTTCCCAGCCAATTGTTGAGTTTTTGGTCGCTTCGGACGACTTTCACCGGCTGCTTTCCACTCAGTTGACTGCCGATTTGATTGAGTATAGTGGTGGATCCAAGTTTCATCCATTGTCACATATCGATGCAAAAACTCCTGTTTATTTCGCGTAAAAAGCGCTCTGAATCATCGATGGGTTGTGGTTTCTATTCCATTGTGAGTAAACGCGGCACCCATTTCGAAAAAAGCTTTTTTATGACTATGTTCATGCAAAATAGTGTACTATAAACACTACCAAATTATATCTTCAGGATGTCAGCTATTTCACGCAACTTTATTTTGCGATTTTCCATCACGATTTTGAGTTTTTTTTTCATGTTTTCTGGTGTAACAACGACCAGAGCGTTCAGCATCATTTGTGTCTGTACGACTGCGTTTGAATTCAGCATACCACCGACAAATGGTTGTTTTCGACGGAGCAGAGCCCGGATAACACTTTTCAAGCCATCGCTGAGTTTGAACGGTATTTTTTCCCATTAAAAAGCAATGTTTATCAACACACGAAATTCGTTTTTTTCCATTGTTTTGAAAATAGCAAAAGTAGCGTCACTAAAACCACTGTAACTCAATGACACAATGTAATAAAAGTTTGACACGTAACTTCTAAAGGTTGGTACTAACTGAGAATGGCATGGATTTGTTATTAGAGGCGCCATCTGTTGGTTAGTGTCGGGACTTATTGATCGATGTGTTAGTTTGGTTATTTACATTACAAAATGGCGATTTATTGCTATGAGGCAATACCTTCTAATCAACCAAAAAAATGTTCAAATGACCTTCTTCTTCTTCTAAGTGCCCTGTCGGGTCCCCCCAACGTTGGCGATCACTTCGGCGAATCCGTCTCGGTCCTGAGCCGCCCGGAACAGTTCCTCTGCACTCCGGATGCCGGTCCACTCCCTCACATTCCGCAGCCAGGACATCTGTCTTCTTCCGGGCCCCCGGTGTCCCTCGATTTTCCCCTTCAATATAAGCTGGAGCAAGTGGTACTTCTCTCCACGCAGCACGTGACCCAGATATGAAATCTTTCTAACTTTTATAGTGGACAACAACTCCCTGTCAGCTCTAGCTCGCCTCAGGACTTCGGTATTTGTCACCATGTCTGTCCAGGGAATTTTGAGCATTCGACGATGCAACCACATTTCAAATGCTTCCAGTCTGTTCATTGCCTGGACTTTCAAGGTCCATGTTTCACAACCGTACAATAAAAAAGACCACACATAGCATCTAATCATCCTCTGACGGAGTTTCAAATTTAAGTTGTCATCACAGAAGAGCGACTTCATTTTATTAAATGCAGTTCTTGCTGCCTCAATTCTGCACCTGATTTCCACATCCGGGTCGAGAGACTGCGTGAGTATGTTGCCGAGGTATCTGAATTTCTCCACCCTTTCGACGCTACGGCCGTTCAAACGCAACACTGACCCACTGTAATCCAATCCACATACATGACTATAAGTCAGCAAGGTTGTACTGTAGTCAACGAAAGTGTAATTTTCTATACTATATCATTCAATACACTATATACAACTTGTAATATTTTCAAGGTTTGTACTACTAAGCTGGGTGAACTATTTTCCAAAGAGTTTCATTTGTGTGTCTAATTTTATTTACCATATATACCAGACAAGTTTGTTTTTTTCTCTCTCAATGTTCATTCGTGTTTTCTCGTCTAATACGAGTATAAGTTAAACGATTGAAGGTAAATATACATTGACATACTTTCTCGTATGATTGACACAAAAAGATCAGGATGGATTTATTACTCAAATAAAAATCTTCGAAGACATTCAAAAGAAATGGCGAATTCTCGTTTGTAATAAATAGCTTTTTGATTGACTTTGATATATGTGATTCAACGTTTTGCCATAAACTTTGAATCACATATATCAACGTTAATAGTGAAAAAAAGCAATTCACTTAATAAAAGATACAAAAATCTCTTCTCTTTTTTACTTCTGTTATTTATAGTACAATAGATATTACGGTGGAATTGGGTGATCTGTGAACATAAACTACTACAAGTTTAAGTACGCATTCACTTAAGTAATCAGTGAATGTGACCTACAGCGTTACCTGTCTACGTTCACTATTAAAAGTGTTCTTCCACGACTAGTCGTTAGTTAAATTTGTTGGCTCTATGGATGAAATATTATAGGCCGTCCAGAAAGTAGATTCGTGTTTCTCAGATAGATATCGTAAGAATAAAATTTAATAGCAAACTTCATTTCAAACATATTTAATGATAGTTATAATGAAATTTTATAATTAAGAATATTTTTTGGTTATTGCCTACTCAAATTGCCACAGTAAATTTTTGCCGTAATTTTGAAGCGTTTTTTTTAACTTGATGCTTGAGTGAAAAATACGACATAAACAAAAAAAATCTTTATGATATATGATGACGATTCAGTATGTGATCGTGTGTGTCAAATGTGGTTTGAAAAAAATACGTATATACGATACGACATTCGAAAATTTTGTCCATTATGGAAGCCTGATTACCAATAATGATGATAAAATCGCGGCTTTGATTGATAAGAACCAGCGCTTTACAACACTAAAGATTGCTAAGTCACTAAAATGATTTAAAAAATACCGTTCAGTCAGGTTAATACGAATAAAAAATATCAATTAGGCATCGTTATTTGAGCAGACTTTCTTCAAGCAAGTTATGTCTAAAAATATTGAAGTTAAAATGAACCTAAAAACACGAAAGTACTTTCTGAACAACACAATACAAGGTGTGTAGTGTCAGAATTTGAAAATACGAGGCGTATCCAGAAAATAAGTGTACTGAGGCTCTCACGACCGGATGGATTTTATTTTCGACATGTTGGCTACACTTCCGTGTAGCCTGACCCTTCCCCTCCGCAACGAGACTGGTTCGAGGTCAGTACGTTGAGAAGTGTCGACGCGACAACACGTTTCGTGAAAAATGTCAATCCAATCTCCCGCCAAGTGCGAAATACGCGGCGTCATCCGTTATCTCGTTTGGAAGGGAAAACCTCTAGTTGAGGTTTAAAATGAGGTGAAAACTGCATATGGTGATAAAGCTATGAATCGTACGAGTGTGTACAAGTGGTGTCGCGAGTTTAAAAACGGTCGTACGTCTGTGCATGATGATCAGAGGAGCGGAAGACCTTCAATTGTGACTGACGAAATTATTTTGGGACTGTCAAGGCATAATTTTAATTGAATATATGCCTCAAGGGGAGACCATCAACTCTGCAAGATACTGTGAGACCCTAAAAAAATTGCGGAGGGCGATTCAGAACAAGAGGAGAGGCATGCTGATAAAGGGAGTCTGCCTGTTGCACGACAATGCCAGACCACACACGGCCAACGCCACGAAGGAACTGCTCGCCTCGTTTAAATGGGATGTCCTGAACCATTCCGCGCATTCCCCTGACCTAGCACCTTCAGATTACTGTCTCTTTACCTCCCTGAAGCTGCACATGGATGGAAAAAGGTTTTTAACCGACGAGGAGGTAAAGGAGGAGGTGGAGAAGTGGACGGAGGGGTTGGCGGGAAACTACTTTGAGGAAGGCATCAAAAAGTTGATACCCCGCTTCACCACCTACATTGAGAGGAATGGCGACTATGTCGAAAAATAGCTTACATATGTATAGTGCTACGGTAACCACGTAATTTTTTTGTTTAAATAAAAAAAATTGTAACCTACAAAAATTCAGTACACTTACTTTCTGGACTTACCTAGTAGATTGAATAAGCCCGTGGACGTGTAACGACCATACGTGAATTGATTTATTGTGTGCAAGTTGTGGAACCAACAGTCTTAACATATCAAACCCAAAACTCAGAACCTTGTTTCATAACAATTGACTGGTTCAATTAAACTTATTCTTTACAATTTGAAATACAACATTAATACTTAACATAATTTTATTGTAAAAGCAAACCATTGAGTACAATTACATAACCGTGTAAAAAACCATAATTGTGTATACCTCATCATCATGACACAGACACAGTCTTAACATATCAAACCTAAAACGCAGAATCCGGTTTCAAAACAATTATCTGGTTCAATAATTCTTCTTCTTTCCGATTCGAAGTACAACATTTATACGAGTACTTAACATTATTTTAGTGTAAATGTAAACCGTTAAGTACAATTACATAAGCGTGTAAAAAAGTATAATTTTGAACATATTTATTTGTTTATTTATTTAACACTTTTATTGCAAATGCAATCTCTTCCAACCAACCAGACAAAATTAAATGAAGCAAGTTACGTGGTCGCATAAATCATTCAAATGACTATCCATCCCCACGAAATCCATAAACATATACGTGAGCACAAGCCCACGAACCCCACAAAGACGGACAATCACCCGAAAATTCTTTTTTATATTAAGTGAGATATCATCAATCAAAAGGAAAAGAAGGGATGGTGGAGAGAAGGAAAAGCAAAATCAGGAAAGAAACACGTTATTTTACTGACTAGAAATTAAGTTTTTCAGTCGCTTCTTAAAGCATGTCAAGGACGGAGCGAGTCTTATATTGGTTTGTAACTTATTCTAGAGTCTCACTGTATGGACAGGAACATTTATAGAACCATTTTACAAAACAAGGGCCTACAAAGAGTTGGTGTAATTCTTTAAACACGAATTTAATATATTTGTATTTAAGGTTAAAATTGTCAGCTAAAACATACATTATTTCAATCACATCAAAATAAGACTAACAAAATAAATATACAGTGCAAATGTGAGTGGAAAGCATGGTTAATTGAGGATTTAAGAAAATACTGTTGGATCGTATGAGTGATATTTTGAAAGTAGGAAAAATAAGAAATAAGATAATCGAGCTCTTAGAGAAAGTGTATGGATGTGGAAGATGCAAATATGTGTGTCGAGATAGGAAAGTATAGCATTTTGTCCTCTTTTTCTACCCCCGCAAAAAAATGATGTGATGTTATGTACGAGTATGTATGTATCAAAATCATGTCCAGCAACTTCTTGTTACACGGTCTTCATTTACGCCATAAACTTATGCCCATATGCAGTTCTTATTCCTTTGTACACATTCTCATGTGGAGACCTCTCCAACCTTCCTAACTTCTCGCCCTACCTTGTCTAAGGCCTATAACATATTTAAATGTAAAAATAATTACAATTATTTTTACATTTAAATATGTTATATTACAAAAATTCCCACATTCTTTCAGGAATGTATTGTAAATTGACGCCATTAATTGCATGATCCTGGGAGGACTTTTGGGAGGCTAAATTTTATATAATTGCGTGAAGTTGTGTTAATCGCAAGATTATGTATTATAAGTATTATAAGTGATCTGAATAAAATTGATTGCCCCCAAACTCCTTAAAAATTGTTTATGTTGGACGATAAGACTAAAAATGTATAAGATAAGAATTATATTTAAAAATTTGCCCAAGTCAAAGGGAAGCAAATAAATATCGAATGAAAATGTATGTGGATTGGTCTTATGCTGATGACATGGTAGCGTAAGGGGAGACTGAAGATGAATTACAGAGTTTGATAAATTGTATATGAGAGATGCGAAGAGAAAAATATAGGAATAAATGGGTGAATAGTGAAAGATTGGAGCAAGGTAAGGAATTCTGCTATTTGAGTAATATGTTTTGAGATGACGGTGAAGTAACAGGGGATATATAATGGTTTGTAGATATGTACAATGAATCAATGGTACATTAAAATATACATTATCGAACCAGACAGTATCAAAATCTGTTAAATTGATAATCCATAAGAGTATTTTATTACCAACTTTGATGTATGGGAGTAAAATGTGGAAGTTTAAAAGAAACAGAAGACATACTGTAGAAATGCGTGCATTGAGAAGAATACGTGGGGTGACAATGTATAACATAATACTGAATAAAGTGATGAGGGATGAATGCAAACTTAAGGCTGATTGATATTAAGAAAAACACTTTGAGAGGGTTTGATGACTGTATTGAGTAAATTAAGAATCACACTTTGAGATTGTTTGGATATATAGAACGAATGAATGAAAAAAGACTACAATTTCAAATAAATATTTCAAATATGACCAATTAAAGTACGTTTGGATCAAGTGTGGAAATATTTTGAAAGAAGGAAACGTAGAAAGTAAGAGAAATCGTAGGCACTGTTTGAAAAGGTGTATCGATGTTAAAGAGGCGAAGAATGTGTGTCTGGCATTCTCTCTATCTGCCTACTCCGACAAGGAAATGACGGGCTAGTATTTATGTTTAATTTAAATTTACTTCGCATTTTGACCTCACATACCAACTAAAAAAACTACTGATAAACGGTGAAAGTAAAAAAAGTCTGAAATTGAATTTGGTGGTGATGATATTAGAAAAGGCAACTTACTGGTTATCAACCAAGCTTATCATACGACTACAGATGTGACATTGCTGATAACATCAAAATAACGAATGACATCAAAATACTCCAATTCCATTTAATTACTCGCTGACTGCCCAAAAAATATAAAGTTAGTTTTAGATTCTTTTCAAAATAGATACTCGACAGCTCAAACATAAATGATAAAGTAAAATGATTAATATAATCACCATAAAAGGATTGATCTGCTGAGAAAACATTTCAGGTTTAACAAAGAAAATTCTTTAACTTTATTTTCCAGGACGTACATTGTGAACCAAGCTTAAAATGAGTTCATTATTTGTACCATACTAAAAGGTTCTTTTAATATATTAAAGGGGCAAAACTCCCTTTAATCAAGGGCTTTGTTTTCATTTCTTTGTGTTTTGACCCTTAGGAAAGTAACCCCCTGTCAAATTATTATCAATTTCACCCCTATTGATTCAGGATGGATTTAAGGGCTGTAATAAGCTGAGAAGTAGCTTCACTAATTAGGGGAATTATTGTTTTTTTTTTCTTGACAACCTTTCTGACCTAGTTGATAAGACTTTTGACCTTCATCTTGGATTTTGATTGTGACTGCCGATGGTTCCAAAAAAATAAATAAAAAAGGGTCCTGGTGCGGATTAAGAGTTCATCTAGTAACGATACTCGCACACACTGGACGTTTGCAAATGTTGTTAACTCTTCACTTGCGGTATCACGTATAACGACGAACAGCGAGTTCTGAACCTACTCCAGTGGTTCTAAGGTCGATTACTGAGAATAAAAATATTGTTATCTCCCGGCCACACTCTAACATATATGTTGAAAAAATAACCATACGAAAAACGATGAATTATTTTTCTTGGTATATCAATGTTTGTCAACTAAACAAAGAAAACCAAAACGATTAGAAAAATGTTTAAATTGAAAGCATCAACATAAATTGAAAGCATCAACATAAATTTAAAAAGTATTGTATTTAGTTAAAAACTGAATCTTTAGAGAGAAACATATGTTAAAAAAATAGTCAAATAAAAGCTAAATGTTTCTGAAGGTACCACAAATTTTAACAAATTCACATCGCATTTCGCTTCTTCTTCTTCCTCTTGGTCTAGGTCGTATGACCTGTTCGTGACGGTGGGCTGTCCTGGGATGATGACGTCCATCTGTCCTTCCACCTTTTCGGCGACCTTCCTGGTAATCTCCTTCTGCTTCTTCCCCACCTCACTATGTCTTCAACACCACAGACAAACTTCTTTATATCTTATCGTCTCATTTCTGATCCGATCTCTAAGAGTTCTGCCTACGATAGAGAGAGGGTTCTCGTTTCCGCCACTCTGAGAAGAATTTTTGTCCTGTTGGTATCGGCTCTCACTTCTATCCCATATGTCATAATAGGGCGGACGCATGTCTTATATATTCGGACCTTACTTTCGGTTAGCATGTGTTTGTTTCTCCATATAGTGTCCCGCAGGCAGCCAGCCAAAGCTGTCGCTTTATTAGTTTGTGCTCGTACTTCACTATATAGGTCACTGTTGCTGGAGATCTCTACACCTAGGTAAGTGAATCGCATGACTTGCTTGATGGGTGCGTTATCGATGATCAATTTGCATCTGAGTGGCTCTTTTGATATTGTTAAGCACTTTGTTTTATTGACAGAAATCGTTCTATTGTATTTCTCAGAAGCAAGGTGAAATTTGTAGAGCATTTTCTGAAGATCATCTTCGTTTTCTGCTAATATTGCAGCGTCGTCGGCATAACACACTATACTGATCAATTTATTCCCCATTTTGTAACCCAGGCCCAAAGAAGTCACCTCCTCTATGATTCTATCCATAATACTGTTAAAAAGGAATGAGCTGAGACTGTCTCGCTGTTTGATACCGGTTGCAGTGTGTATCTCTTTTGTTAAGTCTCCGTTTGTCTTAATTCGTGTCTTCTCATTCTTGTTAATACTTTGAATGGTTTTGATTATTGAAGCAGAAACTTCGTACTTTCTCATTATGTTAATGACATCCTCCAGCAGAACTTTGTCAAACTCCATTATAGTTTATTAAACTCCAATGATTTCTCCTTTAGTTGTCTCATGATGAATATTGCATCCGTGGTTGACCTATTTCTTCTGAAACCTTGCTGTTCCTCTCTATTAACTATTATTTGTTCTAATTTCATTTTAATGATACTTGTCAGCAGTTTCAGATCAGCACTTAACAAGGAGATTCCACGGTAATTTTCTAAGTTATTCTTTTTTCCTTTCTTAAATATCGGTATTGTGATGCTAGTGCACCATTCTACTGGAGTCTCACCATGTGTCAATATTTTATTGAATAATTTCCATAATAAGCTCCTCACCTGCATATTTCATCATTTCGTTGGAGATATTGTCTATTCCAGGAGACTTTCTATTTTTAATTTCTTAACAGCACAAGACATTTCCGTGTCTGTGACGATTTCTTGTGTTGTCACAACTAGGTTCAAGGTATCACGAAGTTCGTCATTTGTATATAGTTCCTCAAAGTATTTCTCCCATGTTTCGGCATTTATTTTATTAGTTTGTGAATACTCGTTAACAGGTTTCTTTTGATTCTTTAGCATTTTCCAGACTTTTCTCTGTGATCCGTATAGATCATGTTCCATGTCTTTTGTAAATTTTATCCGAAATTCCTTCTCAATATTACATATGTCTGCATTAATTCCATTTCTCACTTCTTTATATCTTCCGTATGCCTAAGGTGTTGGGTTACGAGTTCCATAGGTTAAATGACTTTGTCTTTTTTCATTTAATAGTTGTTTCACCTCATCTGAGAACCATGGCTTTATGTTCCGTGCATTGTCATGGATGCTAATTTGTCTTTTGCCTATAGCTTCGGAGGATGCGTCATATATGTTTGTTTTCAACTTTGTCCAGGCTTGCTCAATATTATCGTTGTCATTTATAGGGTTCTGCGAAACCTTATAAATGACGACGATAGACGACTTTCACGAGCTCACGCATTCGTGGAAGCCTAGGTGTTACGGACATCAACAGCAAGATGGAAGAGATGCGATTGATATGGTATGGGCACATTGGACGCAAAGCACCCGATCACATTGTGAACCAGGCAATCTCCATGGATCTTCCTCGAATAACAACCAGAGGAAGACCAAAGAATTCATGGGTGGCGCAAAAAGATAACCTGATGCAGAGGCACGGCCTGGGGGGCGTAGTCCGGGACAGAAGAGCATACAACCTGAGGACAAGGAGAGCTGACTCCAACAGTCTTTGCAGACAGTGAGTTGGGATGGAGCCAGGGAGAAGATTTATATGGTTCTGCGAAACCTTTTCCTTTATTCTTTTTTTGTATAGGTATTTTGTACCGTCATCTTCAAGTGACTCGATATTAAACTTTTCTATCAGTTTTGGAGGTTTCTTTATGTGTTTTGGTTTCTTCATGATTATTTTCACTGTAACTAAGTGGTGATCTGTTCCGAGATTTGAAGACGTTAATGAGCAGACGTCGATGACTTGGTTTGGATGTATGGCTCTATTAGTGATAATGAAGTTGATGATTGATCTTTCGCCTCTAGTGTTGAGAAAAGTACTTGTGCTGCTATTTATGATAGAAGAAGGTATTGTTGACTCGTAGCGCATTGCGCACGCAAAAGTCCAATAGGGATTCACCATTGGCATTCAACACCTCCTCATTGAATCTTTGCATAACTCCATTCAGTACACTGTATCTAACTCTTGCATTAAAGTCTCCCAGTATTACGCATTTGTGCGCGCTTGATGTATGTTATGTCACACCTTTTTCCTATTTATCAGAAACAATAATAAGATGTACACAATTGATTACATAAATCAATTTCACCAACAATCAATCTTACCAAGGTGGGACACGCCTGTTCAGCTCAGCCGAATCTTAAAGAGAAGTACTCTTCAGATCTCAGTGGTTCGTTGGATTCCTTTAACTCTGTGTAACTCTTTCTCAATTCTCAGCGGGACAAGGTGACACAATTAAACAAAGTATAATTTTAAAACAAAACAGTTTATTATATTATGGATAAATAAAAAAAAATAAAAAAAACTTGAACGAATGTCAAGAAAAAAAAGTTTAAAGTTGGGTACGAAGATTGTGTTGTCGATTAGCAAGGGGGATTTCAATAACAATTAGAATTTAAGTTGAGCGATGGTTAAACGTGCGGACGAAATCCAGCATTAAAATAAAAAGGAATAATATTCACCAAATTGTAGATGTACGTGCTGAAGCGTCTGTGATAGCAGAGGAAACGAGTCTGGCAGTCTTCCGTGCAAACAGCGTTTTGGAGGAGCGTCTTAACAGCGTCGAATGTCGTCCCAAAAAGGAAGCTGCCCGTAAATTTCTCCTCTTTTATAGCCAGATCGCGAGAAAGAGAAGCTACATGTTTTCCTTCTCACTTAAAAAATACCAATGCCGCCTGGTAACAGCCGTAGACCCGAAATACTCTATTTAAAAGACAATTGACATCGGTATTCCTTACAATTCAGCAAGAAGGGTTGTAGTCTAGACGGTTTTTTATTACTCATCTTGGGCCGTATGGATTTTAATGATACATTGCTTTTATCTTTTCAACAACAAGGACCTTGGTCCATTTAGCGACTTCACAGAAGGGCCGTAGGTTTTATTGCCCCAGCCGTTACCACTGGCATTACAATATTCCATTTTTACAATCGAAAACAAATACGAAGTAGATTTTATTATAGACCCTTTTTTTTAAACAAACAATGACCATGGAATTCTTTACAATTCGGGATATGGTTTTGCACCCCGAAGCGACCACCTAAGAGATCCTTTCTTTTTTATTGACCTAATCTTGCCGACAGTATTAAAAAATATACTAAAATATTTTGTTCTCAGTTACTAACCGAGACCACGTGTTACATAAAACATGATATGTCGGGAATTTACAATATCGGGGACGTGAACTATGCAATTTATCAAATATAGTCTTCACAGTTATTTAGAACGTGCTGTAGTTTGTCATAGAATTATTTTGTTTGTTCTTTAGGTTTCGTGATATCAGGGGCATAGATGCTTATTATGTGTTGGGGAATTTCACATTTTCAATGTAACTTTTAGTATTCTGTCGTTTACATATTCTAAGTCATGTATATGTGGTTCGTATTTTTAGTTCAGTAGAATCCCTACACCTGAGTGAGCTCTTGCTTGCTTATCTTTCCCACTTTATATTAGAATGTAATTGGAAAATTAAGACGTCCCTTTTTCTTAGTTTTTGAAATTCCACATACGGATATATCTATATTGTGATTGTTCAGTTATATTATAACCTGCTGATCACGCTTGTTCCAAGATGTGATATTCTAACAAGCAATTCGAGTTATTTTTTGTTTCCAAAATCGTTTAAACCTTTTTCATGCTTTGGTCGTCTTAGAGATCAATCCGGAGTCCGAGGCTTCTTCCACCATGCTATGAGCTACATAAGGTTTTTTACCTTAGGCAGGCAGCTAATTTTACCTTGGAACCCTCCTTCTTTATCCAGACTTGGGACTGACATCGCTGTTCGACTAAAGGCGTTTGTCTATTAAGCGAAGGCGAAGTTTGCGATTGAGATATATAAAATAGATGTCCATATACTGTGGATGGATGTACACGTATGTAAATATTTACTTTGTAAAAGTTGTAGCACTTCACTAAGCACGCGATCTTGACATATCGAGTCGGCAGTTATAACAGGGCCGAGATAGGGGTAGGGCAATTGAGGCACTGGTCTTAGGCGTTATATTTGAAAGATGCCGCCATGATCAGCAGCCAAAACACGATATAGCATAGAATAATTATAAATCATATCCCAGTATTGATATTGCACTTTGAATATTTTTGTTAATACCCATGAAGTTGTCGTTGCTGGGCCTCGTAGTTGAGGATCCCATTGCCATTCTAACGCCAATTCAGTTGGAAAATGATGCTGTGCAGTGGAGCATTTCGTTTCTTTGTTCTCCTTTTTCTCCTCCTTAAGCGACTGAGTAGTTGCACACCAACCAACTCACTGGCCGCACCGGTATACTGGATCCGACGGCACACCTGAAGTGAGGGGATCGGAGCACACTGGCATGTTTTTTTTATTTTATAGAATATATATAATTGAAGTCATACGAATTTTTGTACCCCCGAACAAAAAGCAGAAAAATACCTGTGTCGTTCGAGATGAGAAGCATAGCGCGGGGTTGGAACCGGTGACCTTCCGCACGAAAGTTCGTGCAATACCGCGCGGCCATGCACCTCAATTATACCTATGACCCTTTACGAAAGACGTTTTAGTTTATTAAAAATAATCATAATTTCTTTGAGATTGAACATGAAAAGCCAGCCATCCTCGAAATTGAACATTCAAACAAAATTTATTTCGATCATTAAGAAACCTCGCAAAATAAAATAAAAATGTTCCATATTTCTATTTCCGAGTTATGATTTTTTTTGTCGAGTTAAGTGACCTGACTTTCCCATTTTTTCCTTTTTGATAACTGAGCAAATATTATAGTACCAACTTTGATGTATAGTTAAACGTGAACGTTTAAAAAAACTAAAAGAAACCAAATAAATTCTCTACAAATGTCCGTACCTAGAAGAATGCATGAGGTGACAATTTATAACATAATACGGAAACAAGTTATAGGGATGAATATAAACTTAAGGCTAATGTGTTGAGTTAGATAAGTGAATACTCTGAGATAGTTTGAACATGTATTATGAACGAATGAAGAAAGACTATAACAAAACAAATATGCAGTGCAAATGTCAGTAGAAAGCATGGAAGAGAAATACCAAGAAAAGTATCGTTGGATTTAGTGAGTGACTTTTTGGAAAAAGGAAATGCAGAAAGTCAGAGAAATCGTAGGAGTTGTACGATAATATGTATTGATGAAGAAGAGGCGAAGGCAGTGTATCGAGACATTACAATCTGGCAATGTACTTTCTTTCCCTATCTCAACAGAGGCGTAATGGTTTACTTGTATGTATTATATTACAGCAATGTTACTCGTCATCAAAAGTGCATAGAAAAAAAAGCGTTCTTGTGCGGGCGTGTTTGGTGTCGCAGCGCCAAAATGCTTTTACCCGGCTCTGCGTTATTCTGACCAATATCAATCTGCTGCAACTTTTTTCAGTGGTGCTTTGTACTTTGCTTTTTTTATGACATATCATTCTATGTCCTCCTCATTCTAGTTCGTATGAGGCCCGTCTTCAAATCCGAAGATTTCTGGTTCAATTCTTATTGGAATCCGGTTTTTTTTTCAAAGGATTTTAGTTTGGTTTTCACTTAAAGCCTCTAGAACAGTGCTTCCCAATTACTTTCATGTAACGGCCCCCTAAATCTGAAGTATTTAATTCCCGACCCCCCCCCACCCCAAAAACATTTTTTTTATAGTTGAAGATTTATTTGGCAATAATTATTACAATTAAAATACACATATTTATATTCAACACAAAATTATAAGAACTTGCTTAAAAACTTTTTTTTTTAATAAAAACTATACTCACATGAAACAATTTAATACTCACATGAATATTTGTACTTTGTATTGAATATTTTCGCGACCCCCACGAGAAATCCCGCGGCCCCCAATTTGGTAAGCACTGCTCTAGAACATCATTTTGGGTGCTAAGAGATTTTTAAATAGCTTGAAGTCCACCAGATGGTACTGTATACCTAATAACTGTCTGCGGCCATGGTCTAACGGTTAGTATTCCCGCTAAGTAAGCTGGGACCTCAGGTTTGATTCCTGGTGGAGTCCCTTCCTGGTTAGTTTTACTCTTAAATAATACATCCGAATTTAAGAATTCAGATGATGCTTTTGTTTGCAACATAGGCGTTTATTAACCTCTCTTATTTCTTTAATAAGTTGTGCTAATTAGGTAGCGTTCATGGGATGATCGTAATGGTCGGGAAATACTCGTGGCGTTATATCAAATTATCTAAGAAAAAAAGCTTTTTACATATAATATGTACCATCACGTCATATCTCTGTCAAGTAGGAAGAGAGGACAGAGTGCCAGACTTTTCTATCTCGACACATATCCTTCGCCTCGTCCACATCCATACACCTGTCTTTTACAAATTCTACGATTTTTCTGACTTTTTACGTTTCCTTCTTTCAGAATATCACTTATTTGATCCAACCATACTTTCCTTGGTCTTGCTCTCACACGCCTCTCACTCACATCTGCACTACATAACTGCCTAGTTAGTCTTTAATTTTATTCATCCTTTCCATATGTCCAAACTATATCAGCGTGCTCTTCTTCATCTTACTTAACACATCATCAAAAGTTCACATTCGTCCCTCATCACTTCATTTCGTATTCTATAATACATTGTCACTCCATGTATTCCTCTCAATACACGCATTTCTACAAAATTTATCCGGTTTCTGTAAGTATTTTTCCACGTCCATGATTCACTCCCGTACATTAAAGTTGGTACCAAACTATTGTGGACTCTCATCTTGGCAGATTTTGATGCTGTCCAGTTTTAGTATATATGTTTTAGTGCTCCATTGACTTTGTTTACTATTGTTTCACACCGTTCGATAATCCTTTTAACTCTTCCATCATCTTAGAAAATATTACCCATATAGCAAAATTCCTCAATTTGCTCCAGAAAAACTTAAACCGATATTAGCTAATGAAGAACCTAAATCAATATACTGGGGAACAAATCTGGAACACTACGTAGTTTACATAGAATGCTAATATAATTTGTCTATATAAGCGTTTTAACAAATCGATTTTATTAAATCTATCATAATAAACATTTCTTCCAACTAAACTAAGATTTATATATTGAATTCCACACATACAGATATCGTTCTATTATGTTAAATTTTCCATTGTAACTTTCACATAATGGAATAAATTCTCAAAGGGGCTATCTAAATCAAACATGATCGATGCGCTCAAAGGTTTTTTTAGGCGCCCCTAAATCCAGTTCGATTAAGGGCATTATATTTGTCTATCTATAGTAGACCCTGGATTAGTTTTATATTTGAGACCTTGTAATAATAACAATAAAAGTACAGTATATATAGCGCCGTTTAGAGAATATACTATTCTCAAGCACTCTCTTACTTGAGATACATTAAAAACATTATAACAAAATAAATATTGAGTTTAAATAAAATTAGGAAGCTGATGGCTGTGGTCAATATAAGATTAGACATTTCGCCGCATCTACGTTGCTAAGAAAAACATTTTTCTTAAGAGAACCATAGATATAAAAACCAATAGTTTTCGACATCTTTTAATATGTGAAAGGAGCATATATTCGGCTTAATGTGGATGCGTGATATATATTGTACGTTTGTAGTGTTCATATTCCGCTGAAACTCAGATGTTTTAAAAAAGGATTTAAGTCTGGTTTTCACTTATAACCTTTCTGAATGGTTAGAACAGATTGTCACATTGCAATATTTCCGCCAGGTTGTGTTATGTACAACGAACGTGTTATACAATAAACAATCATACATTATGATAAGACTTTCCACAAAGGGTGATTTTCAAGTGCTTCCTAAAGCTTCACGCGTCACCTAATCTCTTTCATGTTGGGAGAGGCGTAAATCGATTCAATCAAAAAATAAAAATCGTCAATTGATTAAAAATTGCGCAATAATAATATGATTATTGCAATAACTAAATAAAAATGTCAAAGTACTCGTATGAATGAAGGTGAAATGATGACATAAGATATGAATTAATGGATAAAATGAATGTTTTAAGTAAAATGAAGAAAGGAACTATAAGTTGGTTTGTGTGTGTAGTTCATATCCAATCATTAATGTTGATAAGGCTTCCAAACAGGGTTATCTTCAAGGACTTCCTAAAGCTGCACACAAAATGTTTACTGAATTGACATAGCGAATTATGTATTTTTTTAATTAATAATTGATTAAACGACCTAGTTTAAGTTGTAGACTGTTTATCAAAAGCGTGTACGACTTTGTATAGAATAACTCGGTTGTCGTTCAACCTTGGTTACACAAGAACATATTTCAGCATGAGTGCCGCGTATGCATCACGTTACCAAGTCGGGTTTCTGTGTACGCATCCGAAAGGACCGAAAATTTCATACGGATACTGCTAAATACTCGTATATGAGAAAATCAAAGACATTTGTAAGTATGTATGTGATAATATACAAGAATAAGAAATGTTATCAAATTAATCAAAAGTAAAGACCACCACTTTATTAAAATTACGCGACAATAATATAACGTTAAAGTGAGGGAAAAAAACTATTTTCCACAAGAAACAATAGAATATTAATATATTGGAATATTGTGTACAGATTCAGGAATACCCAAATAGCAAAAATCTCATAAATCAGAATTTACTTGAAAAATTCTAGCAGAAAAGAACAAATCACGTCTGGCAGTTACAGCGGCGCCCGAGTGCGTTTATTGTTATTTAAATACATTATTATATTTTTATTTTACATATATATTACCTATTGGGGTTGACAGAGAGGAAATAGTGCCACTATTTCCTATCATTATACACTTCCTTTGTCTCCTCGACATCCATACAGCTTCTGTTAATTTTACTTCTTGTGTTACTTCCTTTCAAATTTTCAATCACTTGGCTTAACCATACTTTCTCAGTCGTTTTCTACCTCGACTTACATTTACACTTGCACTCTAAATTTGTTGAGACAGTTTTTAGCCACTCCTCCATTTTACATATCCAACTTCTTAAACGTGCCCTTTTACATATTTCTTAATTTATGAGTTACATTAATCTTAAATAATTATATTTCATTTTCACTTATACATTGACATACCATGTATTCTTCTAAGAGTACACATTTCCGTTGCATTTATAATCGGCTAATTTTACATTATATGTCCACGTTTCACTCGCATACATCATTGTTGGATCTAATACGATATTGCGTATCATCATTTTAGCAGATCTTGATATTGCTTGGTTATAATATGTTTTATTTAGTACCACATTGACTGTATTTAGTATCACATTGACTGTATTTAGTACCACATTCACTGTATTTAGTACCACATTGACTGTATTATATTGCCGTTTAGTGTCTCGTTCTACGTTTTCGTCGTTACTGTTATAAGTTAAAAAAATAATTTACCATTAAGTCACTATTGACAGCGGTTATAATTGTTTCTTGCGATTTTATTCAATTTATTGATATCTCATTCCTAAATATATCAAAAAAGTGGTGTGGATATATTGAAAATGTTGCCGAGAGATAAAATTATCCTCGGCCCCATTCGTTGTGCCTTCGAGTAAAGATTGTTTCGTCATCGTACGTGTCGACACTAATACCTATAGCACAAGTAATAATAACTATGACCATTCATACGAAAAAGCTCGACTGGTTTTTTTTTCTACTAATTAAGTTTCATAGAAAAGTATTCTGACATGGTTTGTGCTCGTGGAACGAATGAATAAAGAAATACTTATAAAACAAATATCCATTACAACTGTTTGTAAGTGGAATGTGTTGTAGCAGAATGCCAAGGATAGTAAAAAATGAACAAGATTTTGAGGGATGGAAAATAATGTATTAAGAAAAATCGTAGAAACCGTATAAGGTTTATGGATGTGGCGAAATATGTGTGTTTATGATATATATGAAAGTCTGGCATTCTGCCATCTCTGCCTAACCTTATAAGGGACTGGCATGATGGTATTGTTTGTTTATAGATAATGCATCCAAAACCTCCTGGTGGAAGACTAGATTCTCGCCAACCAAGTCAATGTTATCATGAAATGATATTTTACTTCAGTCAGTACTACGAAAACCTTTATACTCGTATATATTTTTGTATTCAATTCTAATTAAAATTAATATATTTGCAAATTGTATTATCTTATTAATTTAGAGGTTTGGGACAGCCCTGCCAGCAGACTAATACAGTCCGAGTAAATACAATAGAAACAAACTGAACCGGACGTTGACAAGCTAACAGGAAACCTAGTCCGGTTAGTCTTTGGAAATATCTTATGGGGTGTCGTTAACCGGGTTCATTTGTTGTTCAGAGATTCTTAAACACAAGAAGACAGAGGGCCTCCTTTTATCATGTTTTCATACATGATGATATCACGACCTCCGTGGCTTAGTTGGTGAGACGCTTGTTTCCCTAACCGTAGGTTGCGGGTTCGACTCCCCCTGGAACCCAGATTTTTAAAAAGTATTTAAGTGTGGTTTTCCCTTATGTAAGTTCTCTGTAACATATTTCTGGTTACTTGAATGAGATTGCTACATTGGAATAAGCCCGCCATGTTGTACTGCATATAATGAAAGTATGATATAATACGATTCAATAGAATTCGAATAGAATAGACGTAAGCCGTTAGTTACAACATTTTTTTCAAAGTATCAACAAGGAACCATCGTCATCATTGTCACTATCACACAATATTTCTATTGAGGTAGACATAACATACCATAATAAATCAATACTTTATTCCATTCTGACACACACATATCCGAAAGCACACATCCGTAAACCTCGTCATGCATATACTTTCCAATTATAAACTTATTTTTCGATTTTTGACTCTTTTATTTGGCTTTTGACTATTTCACTAGCTACGTTTTTCTGGATCTTCTCAAACGTTATAAACCTTCTACATTATGTTCCTTATCTTAATTATCGTTTAATTCATATTTTAAAAAAATATATTAGCTGTTACCACAAAACAAAATTTTAACTTATTTTGTAAACTTGTCTTCTAAATATATAGGTTTGTGAATTCATACATGTGTATTTATACCCACAGCACAATAACTTCAATTACCTCTTTTGATGTGACTTTTATTGATGTATAGCTTATGATCTTTGCTAGTGCTAGACTATGTACGAGCAACATCACGTTTTAACAAAGTTAGCAAAAATATAAAAAAACGCCCGCGGCACTGATAAATGGATACGCTGATTAATCTTTAAGAGGTTCATCAAAACAATTGTTTTGTTGTCAATGACATTTAATAAGAAACCTTCTTCACAATAAATATAAGTATTAACTAATTAATTTTGCACTTTATACGAGGATCATCTAGAAAGTAAGGTTACAAGGGCTCCTGAGGCCGGGGGAAATTTTTTGAAATTGGCGCACCTAGCGTATAGGTGGGATCCTAACGGTCAGTTTGTTGGATCCCGCGTGTTTGTCGGCCATTTTGTTCAGTCACAGTAAATCCATCCGATGGAGAGGTCGTCGCGCGCTTCCACCACCTCCCGTCCGTGCGAGATCCGTGCGGTCATCCGTTTTTTGACTTTGCAGTACAATAACGCCGCGAATATCGGAAGCTCGTGGAAGTTTATGGTAGTGATGTGATGAGTCGACAACATGTCACGAAGTGGGTAAGGTTGTTCAGAGAAGGCCGTACTGATACTCACGACGAGGCAAGGCAGTGATTTCTGACGAACTTGTGCAAAAAATTGAAGAACAAGTGCGAAATGACCACCGTATGACGCTTGACGACCTTCACGAAGAATTTCCTGACATTTCTCGAAGTCTCCTTGGTGATATTGTGTCGGAAAAACTTGGTTACAAGAAGTTGTGTGCGAGATGGGTGCCCAGAATGCTCAAAATCGCGTGACCGCCGCGCGTGAATTTTTGGATCGTTTTGCACAGGAAGGAGAAGCATTCCTGGACTTAATTGTGACGAGGGATGAAACGTAGGTGTATCACTACACCCCAACAATTTTCCAACGATCAGGAGGTCGAGGAAGCTGTGAAGAAGTGGCTGAAAGAGCTAGCGGCGGAGGTCTGTGACACTGGCATACAAAAACTGATGCCCCGACTACAGAAATGTCTCGATCTCGACGGCAGTTACTTTGAAAAATAGTTTAATATATTTGTAAAGTATCCTGTAAATTTTAATTAAATACAAGCATTTTTGGATCCTACATAAATGTTGTGACCTTACTTTCCGGATGACCCTCGTACTATAGAAGTGGGCTACATTTACAATATCAGTGAGTTTAATGCTCTATGATAATCTATTTCAACCAAACAGACAGACATATACGTTTTTTTAGAATTGTTTAAAACAGGGAAAAATACAAAATAAACTCAAAATTAGACAATAAATGAAGTAAACAGAGGAATGAAAAGAAAATTCCTCGACAAACACGTAATTAAATAATTGGAAAGAACAGGGATAAGAAAATAGAACTAAAAAAACTAAAAAAAAAACATTTTTTAAATATCACCAATGACTTGGAGAAGGCCGGGATATAAAGGGAAAAATATACCAGGGAATAGGGAAACACGCTTTGAAATATGATGATTTTTAAGTCGCTTTTTGAAGCAAGTCAATAAGGGTTAAAGTCTTACTGCAGATGAGTTGTTACAGAGATATCATCGCCAGAAGATGTCTAAGCAACGAGGCATTGGCATTGTGAATTGTCTTACATAGAGCTCGCAGTTTGGGTGGGTTTCAGCATATACGTGGAAGTTTTATAAGTTTTTCATATTGGGGAATAAAATATTAACAACACTGATTTCCATATATATTAGCATGTGTAGGAAGACAGCCGAAAATTTTCCCTGAATACTGAAATACTTTCACCTTTTTTCCAAGGCCAACATCAGTTAGTTCCGTGGCCTAGTTGGTAAGACGCGTGTCTTCGAAACATTCGGATTATGGGTCGATTGTTTTTGATACATAGATTTTTAAAACTGTTCCAATTTTCAATAAGGTTTGTTTAAATATCATTCCCGTTAGTTGGAAGAGACTGTATGGAACGAAATTGTAATATAGTATTATATGTTGTCCAGAAAGAAGTAAAGTTATTCCAAACATGCTGAATGTATATTATTATGAAACGTAATACTCTTACGCATTTTTTACATACTTGTTAACCCTTATTGTTACATTGGTTTTTTGGCGTCAGTGTAAAAAAAATTGCTTTTTTTTTTGTACAACATTCAAAGATAGTGCCTGCTCTAGAAGACCGATTAGCACTGGTGATAACTAAATGACGACTTGGATCGAGAATATATAGCGTTCTACAACACGAAAGAATGCTGAGAAACTAAAAATATCAAAACGACCGTCCATGATGGATGGGTGCAATTTTGTGTTTATATTTTACCTAAAATACTAAATCAATTTCAGGGCAGTCGAATACACTACAACAATAATTTAAATGTTAATAAAAAAAAAATCAATTAAGACATATTCTTGTTTAGTTGGAAAAGATTATCACATGCCGACAAATCTGTCTGGTTTTACCATCCATAACGCAAGCGTAAAACAATCCAGTCTAAAATTGTAATTTAATTTAATTTTCGTAAACATAAATTGTGAATTATTTTATTTTACGTCGCGTAATGAATAGTACGTTTTTTTAAATTTAAAATATTGTCATTTTTGGGTGTACAATGAAAGATTGGAGCAAGTTGAGGAATTCTTCTATTTGGATAGTATTTTCTCAGATGATAGAAAAGCTAAGAGGGATATAGAAAGGTTTGTAGCGCTAGGAAACAAAGTCAGTGGGGCAAATAAACACATATTTGGATTTATACTCGAGCCGGACAATATCACAACCTACTAAGATGATAGTCTACAACAGTATTTTGATGTAGAGGAGTGTAACGTAGTTGGGGGAAAGACTGAAAGAAGCCGAAAAAAAAGTGTAGAAAAATATTTATTTATTTAACACTTATTGCCTTATTGCCCGGTGGCAATCTCTTCCAACCAACCAGACAAAAGTAAATGAAGCAAGTTACGTGGTCGCATAAATCATTCAAATGACTATCCATCCCCACGAAATCCATAAACATATACGTGAACACATGCCCACGAACCCCACAAAGACGGACAATCACCCGAACATTATTTTTCATATAAAGTAAGATATAATCAATCAAAAAGAAAGGAAGGGATGGTGGAGAGGAAAGGAAAAGAAAAATCAGGAATGAAACACGTTATTTTATCGACTAGAAATTAAGAGGTTTTTCAGTCGCTTTTTAAAGCATACCAAGGACGGAGCGAGTCTTATATTGGTTTGTAACTGATTCCAGAGTCTCACTGCATGGACAGTAAAATACGACGTAAAGAAAGAGGAGCAATGAACTAGAAGGGCCAATAAACAATCTCTGTTTGAGCGTAGCGCTAATCCATGATTGGAAAGACGCTGAAAATTTTCGGCGAGATAAGAGGGGGCGCCGGGACAGTTAAGGATATTATACAATAGACATTATGGGAATTTGGCGTCTATTTCTAACATTCAACCAGTTCAATACCTTCTGGTATGAAGTTATATGATCGTACTTACGTAGGTTGAAAATGAATCTAAGGCACACATTTTGAAGACGCTGTAATTTGTCCAGCTGTTCCCCTGTAACATCCAAGTAACATACGTCCGCATAGTCCAGAATAGGAAAGAGCAGAGATTGTACGAGTAAAATTTTGGTTTTAGTTGGAAGGAATCTTTGCAACACTTTAAGGGAATGAAGGCTGAATAAGATCCTTTAGCTTACCTCATTTATTTGATCTCGCCATGAGAGTGTTATCTATTAGCACTCCAAGGTTTTTAACAGTTTTATGTAATGGTATGATAGAGCCATCCAGTAATATTGGAGAAAGTAAGTCAGTGTTGAATTTACCGAGAAGCTGAGGGCTGCCAATGAGGATCGCTTGAGACTTCTTAGGATTTATGAGTAAGCCATGCTCCCCAGTCCACTCCGAGATCGATTGAAGGTCCGCATTTAAATTGTTCAAAGCTGCGTGAAAGAAATTTGGATCAAAATGAATATATATCTGCAGGTCATCCTTCATTCATGTGCTGAGAAGAATACACGAGGCTACAATGTATAACATAACGTGGAATGAAGTAATTAGGAATGAATGTGAACTTGTGTGTTGAGTAAGATGAAGAAAAGCATTCGGAGAATGTTTGGGCACGTGGAACGAGTGAACGAAGAAAGATAAAATAAATGTACCATTCAATTTTGAGTAGAAGGCACGTTGAGTATGTACAGTACCCGGCAGTAAGTAATACACATCGGGCTTAAGAAAGAACGTCGGTTTATAGAGCGTCGTCTCTGGCATTCATACACGTGTTCCGTCGCGATTTGTCAGTCGCATCGTGCTACAGAGACGACGCTTTACAAACCGAGAGTCACTTTCTTAAGCCCGATGTGTATTACTTACCGCTGAGTACTATACGTACTACGTTAAACAATATTTACTACTCTACTTCTCCAGATTACATTATTTTCGACCTACAAAAGTCATGAAATAGTTAGGGATGAATGTGTTAAATAAGCTAAAGAAGAGCAATCTGCGATGGTTAAGGCATGTGGGATGAATGTATAAATAAATACTAACACAACATATAAATAATGAAATTGTGAGTGGAACGTTTGTAAAGTAAGACCAAAGAAAGTGTGATTGAATCAAGTGATTGATATTTTGAAAGGAAACGTAGAAGTCAGAGAAATCGTAGGAGTTGTATTCGAAGCGTATATAACATATATTATGTAGAAGATACGCAGGAAATGTGTCAAGATAGGAAAATCTGGCACTCTTTCCTCTCTACCTACTCTGACAGTGGAAAAGCGTGAACGTATGTTTGCATCTGTATTAAAACTTTGACATTAAGCAGAGTAGATAGTACAGCCTTCGGAAGATAGATAATCTAATATAAAAGTAATTTATTCACTACTTATGTTTGAGTAGCTTCTTAATTATTTACAATTTTTGTTAGTCTGCTGAAATTCGTGGATTGTATTATATATTAGAGTATTTTTTCTCAGAATCCATGAATATGGTAATAATTTATTTAATAAACCATATATCTTTTAAAACAAATATTATTCAATCCGTATTATTCCAATAAATTCAAGCTATTATTATATTTTTTCTCTATTCCACACAAGATAATCATTGCACATCAGCTGTTTTATTAGCTAATTGCTTGTTCTACGACAACTGACTTATACTTACTAGATTAACATAAAATAACTCAAAAATAATTATAAACTCCGTGGTCTTGTTGGTACGACACCTGTTTACAGCCACGAGATTGCGGGTCTGATCCTTATTGGAACCAAGATTTTTTTAATGAATACTGATCTGATATTTACTAAAATACCTCTTTAACACCATTTAAGCTGATTGGAAGAGATTGTCACATGCCAATACGCTCGCTAGGTTGTACTATATACAACGATATTTTTATGCTAATACACTCATACAAGTAATGCAACGAGTCCAAACTAAGTCATAAGTGGATGTTCACTGGGTATAGTAGTGGAGTCCCAACCGTAACGTGAACTCGTGGGCTCAAAACTATGTTAGGAGGTATCAGGTTAACATGCACTTATGTCGAAGTTCATTACAAACATGCCCTATATATGAAAGCTGCAACTTTTTCAAAACGTCGACATCATATCACATGGTATAACACTCAGCAAGACTTTATACAACTGATACGAAGCACTGCGATAGCTTCAAAACATAAAATATATAAGTCGATCGCGTGTATCTTGTAGGTCCACGGAACAGTATTTTAACTAATAAAAATGAACTAGATATTAAAAAAAATGAGAATTTAGAACGAAATAATACCTTCTTAAATATTGTTTTTTTAAAATTTTATTTAAAACATTTTCCCTTGTGCCTGACAAAGGTTGAGAATGGCGAAAGTAGAGAAATAATAGTTTCGGAACGTGTTTTGTATTATCCCTTCCGAAAGCCTTGTAGGACAATGTGCAGGTACTTTGTATCCAACGGTCTCATTTGGAAGAACAGGCTTATTTAATGTGAGAATTTGTTCCGGCGTTACGGGAACACGATATTGTTATAGTCGAGGAATTAATTCGAGGGGATAAAAAACAAAAGGGGTCATTTCTAGAATAATCTATAATTTTCCTTTATATTAAAATCGTTTATCCATTGCCGTCGGTTGCCACTTTACATTATTGATTGTTTATTTATTATTCATAATACCAAAATTATCATAATACCCCGTCTTATTGGGTCAATTTAAACAATTGAAAGTTAATTAAATATTTTTTAAATACATACATTCGTATCATTACACTATTTCCCTGACTTAGTAAGCAGAGATAATATAGCGGACAGATTTCAACACACATTTCGCCTCGTCCAAATCCACATACGTCTTCTCATACAAATCATGCGATTTCTCAAAAATTCTATCTTTCATTCATTTAATATATTACCCAGTTGATTAAAAAAACTTGACTTGGTATTTTTCTCTTACTCAAATAGTCTACCAAATTTATTTATGACCTCCGTAGTCTAGTTGGTAAGATGCTTGACTTCCGCTCTGGGGTTTCGTGTTCAATTTTCGACAGTACCCAAAAAAAAGACAGTAATAAAATATTCCAGTCTGGTAACAATACACGCACACGCTAGACGTATGCATGTTTTATCCATGTGCCGGGTAGAATTGCCAACTCGTGTGATGATAAACCGCGAGTGTTGTGCCTATTTTAGTGGTTTTAAACCCGATTGGGCCGCAGACAAATAAATATCCCTGTCATGCTCTGCATTATGTCTATCAATTCGGATATATTTAATTGTACCAAACGAATGAATTTAATAAATGAATGGCTATTTCTCCATAAACAAAAATATTGTCAAACTGCGCTTTATAAAAAAGAGTTTTCATTTTAAAAATATATGGGAAAGGTTGTTTTAGATAATTTGGTATAGCGCTATTTCCTAACCATTACGATCACTTTAAGAACGCTTTCTTACCAACTCAACCTTTCAACACGTTCACTGCGTATAAAATACTTAATGTCATACAGGGATGCTAAAAATTCGCGAATTTTTAAAAACACATACCTGTGTTAAAAATCACATTCTACTTTCTATTGAAACATCATATACAAGTGCATTTCTTCGTGTCTTCAAAACACATGAAACCGGCGACGAATCCTTATCGAGAGACGTTTATGAGTGCACTAAACATTTAAGTATTCCCGTGTCCATACAAAATATTTGTATGGACACGGGAGCCGTTTTCGACGCAGTGAACGTGTTAAAGAAATAAAGGATGTTGAGAGACTCTAATGTCGCTAACAAGAGAGCCATTTGGATTCTTAAATTCAGATGTAAAATGGTCTCAGAAAAAGCCAGTCAGGAATCTGGCGGATTTACGCCAGTATCGAACCTGTGGCGTACGATATTTAAGTGTGAATGCTAGCAGTAAGAAACGATTAACATTAATGTGAATCGTCTATTAAGTCCGTCAATCATGAACTAATACTCGCATGTAACAAAAAACTCTGGAAAGCGAGTACTTTTGCTCAAAAAACTACTTTGAAGTAAGAGAGAGATAGATACAAGAAAAATATGAGCCTTTTCAATAATCTCTTTGACATTTGTTTGAAAGCATATGCAATCATTGCAACTGCAGTATTTTCTTCTGAATCCCATCATGCGGAAGACTTATATAGAAGATTCAACATGCTTTATGATACTTGATTAAACATATGAGTTACTTTAAGATACTCGACTAGACGTAAAAGTTGATTAAATATATTTGATTTAACGTAAGACTTGCTTTGAGATAGTCGATGAAACGTAAAAGTTCCTTTCAAATACTTGACTTAACGTAAGATTTGCTTTGAGATAGTTGATTAAACGTAAAAGTTGCTTCGAAATACTTGACCAAACGTAAGACTTGTTTTGAGATAGTTGATTAAACGTTAAAGTTGCTTTGAATACTTGACTAAACGTAAGAGTTGCTTTGAGAAACTTGACTTTAGGTAAGAGTTGCAAATCAATACAGCTTTATTTGGATTTTTTTTTGTTTTTTTTATACTGGGTTTTATCTTTTGGCCAAAAAGGAGGTTGATTGGTATCATGGTTAGGAAAGGTAAATACATTTCTTGAAAATAATAACTCACGCACAAGCATTTGGGGTTAAAATTTATATATTTTATGGAAATATGTGATTTATTTTCGGAAACGAAATTCGTTACTTTTTAATCAAAGCTAAAATGTGCCGGAGGCCATATTATCGTTATAACTAAAATAATTCATCGCCACTATCACGTCTTGTCCCTATTGGAGTAGACAAAGATAACAGATGTCCATTCAAATGACTATCCATCCCCACGAAATCCATAAACACATACGTGAGCACATGCCCACGAATCCCACAAAGACGGACAATCGCCCGTACATTATTTTTCATATAAAGTGAGATATCATCAATCAAAAGGAAAGGAAGGGATGGTGGAGAGGAAAGAAAAAAAAATCAGGAATGAAACACGTTATATTACTGACTAGAAATTAAGAGTTTTTTCAGTCGCTTCTTAAAGCATGCCAAGGACGGAATAATTCCAGCATTGGTTTGTAATTGATTCCAGAGTCTCACTGCATGGACAGTAAAGGACGACGTAAAGAAAAAGGAGCGGTGAACTGGAAAGGCCAATAAACAATCTCTGTTTGAGCGTAGCGCTAATCCATGATTGGAAAGACGCTGAAAATTTTCGGTGAGATAAGAGGGTGCGGCGGGACAGTTAAGGGTGTTATACAATAGAGACAGTATGTGAATTTGGCGTCTATTTCTAACATTCAACCAGTTCAATATCTTCTGGTATGAAGTTATATGGTCGTACTTACGTAGGTTGAAAATGAATCTTAGACACACATTTTGAAGACGCTGTAATTTGTTTAGCAGACGCTGTATTTCATGTAACAACATTTTATACAAATTATAAGAAATACTCGTAATGTGACGGGGTAGAGGACGGCCAAGAAAAGTATGGTTAAAAGTATGGATATTTGGAAAGAAGGAAATGTAAAAAGTAAGAGGAATCGTAGGAGCTGTATAAGAAGGTGTATGGATGTAGAAGATGCGAAAGAGGTGTGTCGCGATGGAAAGCCTATGCCCCGATGACCTTTCTGTCTACCTCAATAGAGCGATGGCATGATGGTATGTATGTATGTTAGAAGTAATTTGCTAAGATAATATTTTAGTACCAACTTTGATATATGAGAGTGAAATGTGGACGTTAAAAAACACTGAAAAGTGCCGAATAAACGCTGTGCACTAGAAGAATACACGGACTGACAATATGGTATATGACAGAGAATGGAATGAAGTCATTAGGGATGGTGTGAAATTAGGGGATGATGTGTTACGTAAGATGAAGAGTACTTTGAGATGGTTTGGGCATGTTGCAAATGTGAGGTGATTATGTGGTAGAGGAATACCAAGAAAGTATGGTTGGATCTAGTGAATTCTATTTTGAAAAGAGGAAGTGTTAAAAGACAGATAAATCATAGGAGTTGTGTTAGAAGGTGAATGTATGTAGAAGAGGCGAAGGATATGTGTTGATATAGGAAAGTCTGGCACTATATCTTTTCGGTCTTCCCCGACAGGGAGATGATGAGATGGTACGTATGTATGAAGAAAATATGGCTTAATAGAACAATAACAAATATATGACTTGATAGCGATATTTCATAATGTAATAACCCTATCTTGAGCGCTTTTTTCTAAGTTTATAAAATAAATCACTAAAAATAAATTTAGGATCGTGCGTCAGAAAATATTTAATTTAACCACGATGTCAATAATAAATATAATTGAAATTGCTATTCTTCCTCTGATGTTTGAAGAGATGTATAGATTGTTAAAACATATTGTTTACAACTATTCGTATTAACAATAATTGTAATTTGTTTTATTAAACACTATTTATTCCACTTTTTGTAACGGTATAACCCTACCGGTTTCATGGCTTTCACTTCATCATCAGGGAAGCACAAACAACACTAAATTCTGTTCGAACTGGTACCGACATACACGCTTCTAACGGTAAACATTCGGGTTGGGGACTGTGGGTGGAGAAAGGGAGAAAACAACCTCAGCGAGCAGCGGCGAGATTCTTGGAATATATGCGTTTGCCAGATGTTTACCCCGATGCACTGACTTAGAAATTTCTAGGGCCTCTAATCTGTCCAATTTATTTCCGTTACTACTGATATGTAAGACTTTGGCATCATCGATAGAAAATGTATGGTTTTCACGATGACAATGATTAGCCATTTTAGAATAAATCAGAGGATTTTTTAAGGCGGATTTGTGTTCACGAAATCTCTTTTCAAATGATCTTCCTGTCTTTCTTGTATATAAATTATCATAGTTAGCACATAAAAGTTTATACACACCACTGTTGCTAAGTATTCCATTTTTGCCTTTGCCGTTAAATATGAGTTTCCGGAGATTAAAATTAGTGTAAAAAGCTGGTTTTACGTGACTTGGATTTTTTTTGGTTATTTCGTATATGTTTTTTTATAAATATAACTTTGCTCCATTTATAGGTAAACTTATTGGTGACACCTATACAAATTACAATGTCTTTAAACCTCCGCAATGTTTAATACCTTAACTATAAATAATATATTAACAATAAAATTACATGCAAAAAATTAAAATTAAGTAAGTTCATAGTTATAATATATAAATTAGATGAGTTTTTAAGATATACATTTGTATATAGGTTTAGACTTTGACAAATATTTGTATTGTATATTATAAATAAAATAAATGTTCAAAACTAATAATTTTGCTATATTCAGTACAATCTGTCGGGTGTATTTCTATACGTCAATGTTTTCCAGCTACCCAGAAATATATTACAGAGGCCTTAACCTTTTGTCAGGCGCAACTTCTAGTGTGCATGTACGCGTGTGCACGTGTGCGCACGCGTGCACGTGCGCGTGGACGTGCGAGTGGGCGTGCGCGTGGGCGTGTGTGTCTGTGTGTGTCTATGTGTGTCTATGTGTGTCTATGTGTGTCTGTGTGTGTCTGTGTGTGTCTATGTGTGTCTGTGTGTGTCTATGTGTGTCTGCGTGTGTCTGTGTGTGCCTGTGTTTGTGTGTGCCTGTGTTTGTGTGTGCCTGTGTGTGCGCGCGCGCGTGTGTGGGCGTGTGCGAGCGTGTGCGTGTGTGAGCGTGCGCGTGTGTGAGAGTGCGCGTGTGTGAGCGTGCGCGTGTGTGAGCGTGCGCGTGTGTGAGCGTGCGCGTGTGTGAGCGTGCGCGTGTGTGTGCGCGTGTGTGTGTGCGCGTGTGTGTGTGCGCGCGTGTGCGTGTGCGTGTGCGTGTGTGCGTGTGTGCGTGTGCGCGTGTGCGCGTGTGCGCGTGTGCGTGTGTTCGTGTGCGCGTGTGTGTGCGCGCGCGCGCGTGTGTGTGTGTGTGTGTGTGTTTGTGTGTGTGTGTGTGTGCGTGCGTGCGTGCGCGCGTGTGTGCGCGCGCGCGTGTGCGCGCGCGTGTGTGCGCGCGCGTGTGTGCGCGCGCGTGTGTGCGCGCGCGTGTGTGCGCGCGTGTGTGCGCGCGCGTGTGTGGGCGCGCGTGTGGGCGCTCGCGTGTGTGTTCAAGCTTCGCTTGCATATTCCATTTTCTTACCAGTTACCAACTACCGTAAAACTTTTACCCTTCATGGCTTGCTTTAAACTGCGGCTTAAAACATCTTACATATATCTTCAATGAGGAGGGATTGCGTTCCTCCATAATTCCTATATTTCTTCTCTATCTTCCTTCGCCTTTTGTGATTTGCAAATACTTTATTTTACAGTTTTTTAATGCGTAAAGTATTTTTAAGTATTCTTTTTTCGTTTTGAAAATAACGTTGTTACCTTTCTCCAAACAATTTGCACTTATTTGCCTGGCTCTTGTTTAGTTGGTTGCAAGAAATGGTCGTTTGGTAATAAATCTGCCATTCATATATTTTACAATAAAGAGCATAAATAAATAAATTGATGGTTGATATGGTTTAACGTTTTTTACTTCTATATATCCTCTATTACCTCCGTCAATATTTTATCTGAAGTACCACTTATCATGTTTATGACTGAAATGTTCAAATTTCATTTTATTTATTTGAAATTTTATTTTATAACGAACGCTTGGCTGGTTTATTGCCATTAACTAATCCCTTCAAATTACACATTATACGAGTGACCCAGTAAATGCCAATTGCTGGGTAGAGAAAACAACTTTTATTTATACAACGTTAAATGAAAAAAAAGGGGAACTCAATCCCACACAAAAAATAGAGATAAATAAGGAAATAAAAAAATGAGAAACATTAATAATCATTCGTAACTGTCACCGCTTACTGAAAGGGGAGAGGAAACGGGAATGGAGAATATAATCGAAAATGAGGAAAAACACGCTGCGTCATTGGAAAGAAACATCATGATTTTTAAGTCATTGATTGAGATGTCTATTTAATTGAATGCTAAATAAGATTTTTTTTATTATTGTGTCAATTTATTGCACAAATGTACAATCGATAATTTAACTACCCTAGACCAGGCATGGGCAACCCGCGGCCCATGGTTCGTATGTGGCTTGCTAGGGTGTTTTGTGCAGCCCGAGAGACTTTTGTGTAGAAGGAAATAAGAATAAAAGAGTTGTTTGACAATAGCGACATACTCTAGATTTGCGACAAGAAAAATAAGATTTATATCAAAATATGATACAATAAATAAAGGTTTATTGATAGCAACACAGTATATACATATTTAAATACATTCCAAAAACACAAATACTCGTATTTTTCAAGATAACTAGCAGAAAATACACTTAAGAGAGAAGGTATTCAAAGGTCTGGACTCATCTCATAACATCCCCCCCCCAGTCTCATAACATACCCCAGCAATATAGAGTGAGCCCAGCCGCGAGAATACCAGATGGTTTTCAGTCCACACCCTATAAAATTTTTATTTTAATGTGACCCAAAATGATAGTAATACGAGTATACCATACATATAGTACATATATACCATTACGCCATCTCCCTATCGGGGTAAACAGAAAAGAGAAAACCCCAGACTTATATTTTTTCCAGTGATTCTGGACTGGTAAGATCGAATATACTCGTACATACTCGTAAAGTACCCTTTGGTGTAATTTGTAGCAATCTGTTAGAAAATCGAGAATATACTTGACACAGTGATCATGAGATGATATTAACATTACGAAAACAATACAAAACAGTGCTACATAAATCAGGACAAATTTAAATTGGAGCACAATACCTTGTTTTCAGACATTGAAATTATGATATACCCTAGACCAGAGGTTCCCAACCCCGTGCCCGCGGGCACCATGGCGCCCGCGGAACGATTCGTATGTGCCCGCCACTATTCGACAGAGATAGAATTTTTTCATAAACATTAATTAAAAATGTGAATTATTTTTATTTATTTGTTAGAGTTTTATTTTTTTTGAGTGCCTAGGTTTATTAAATACGTTCATATGTTTGCGATATTGTATGTATGAGTGGTTCCTTTGCTGACAGTACTTGTCGCAACTTGTCTAGCGGCACTCTTCACGCTAGCCTGGAACGGGGAGTGCTATTTTCACATCACTCCTTGTACACGCAGAAAACCTGAAGTGAACGAACGCCACGAACTGAGCCGATGAACGCCGAAGGCGCCAAAACACATGGCACATGACTCTGACAGCTCTGTCTGTCAGTGAAAGCAATAAGCATGGCCCCGACAGCCAAACTGACAGTAGTCACGGGCTCGTACCGTCCCGATTGCTTCGGCAATCATCGGCTCACTTCGGGTTTTCGGCGTGTACAAGGAGTGATGTGCAAATAACATTCCCCGCCTGGAACCGCGTTGTTGTCATTGTGATTGCGATTGCTGCCCCGTTCGGGTCGCCACAGTTAGCTAGGAGACATCTTCGTCTGACGAAACACGAATTAGGAGTTTTGATATTCCTTCTGAAAATTTTTAACGGGCTAAAAGCGAGGTGCGTAATCTATTATATTAATAAGCGATAATCTATTATGATTGTGGGGATAGTTATAGTCCTTGTTATAATACATTTATGCATATAATGTAGAACAGACGTGCGCTATAACATTGATATTATATTGTAGTTCAATTACTATTTATTTTTTTAGTCCTAAAATGAGTGGACCGAGTAAAAGACAACGAACCTATAATTTTAACACTGACTGGGAGGAATCATATTGTTTCGTTAATTTGAAAAATAAATGCGTTTGTTTGTTGTGTGGTAGTAGTATTGCAGTGCCGAAAAAACATAATGTTGAACGACACTTTCAGAAAATTCATGCCACTTTTGATGTGAATTATCCACTTAAATCTGAAGTAAGAAAGAAAAAAATATGTCAACTAAAATCAAGTCTAACTGCACAACAGACTGTTTTCACTAGACATGTGGAAAATTCTAAAAAGGCCACCATTGCTTCTTTCAAAATTTCATTGATGGTGAGTTGTTTAAAGAACTATTTTCGTTTGACTGGTGCCGATTGTTTTTTTGATGGATTTTCTAACAAACGTGAGATTGTCTCAGCAATACAAGACTTACAGTTGTCAAATAACACCGTCACAAGAAGAATACATGCAATTTCAACAGACATACAAACTCAGTTACAGACTGACTTGAAAATATGTGACTGGTTCTCACTACAATTTGACGAGTCAACAGATATATCAGACACCGCACAGTTAGCAGTTATGGTGAGAATGGTATTTAGTAACTTCACAGTAAAAGAAGATATGTTGCAAATATTACCTATGAAAGGACAGACAAGGGGTGAGGATATTTATAATACATTCAGAACATACGCCAAGTGAATAAATATGCCTTTGCACAAGCTGTCTGCGATAACTACCGATGGGGCACCAGCAATGGTAGGTAAAAACAAAGGATTTATTGCCCTCTGCAAGAAGGATGAATCATTTTCAAACTTTATGTCCTACCACTGTATTATCCACCAGGAAGCTCTGTGCTGTAAAATATTGCCATTTGCACACGTTATGAAAATAGTTACAAAAATAATCAATTCTATTCGAGCAGCTCCTTTGCAACACCGACTTTTCAAGGCCCTGTTAGAAGATACTAAAGATAAAGAACATGATCTTATTCTGCATACTGAAGTACGTTGGCTCAGTAAAGGAAAGGTTCTTACAAGATTTGTGAGTTTAATTGAAGAAATAAAAACATTAATAAACGATAAAAAGGAAAATTATAATGAACTAGCTGACTCTCGCTGGCTGATTGATTTGGGATTTCTCACAGACATCATGGAAACATTGAATTCTTTAAATTTGGATTTGCATGGGAAAGACAAAAACATAGCTGAAATGATAAGCTCTGTAAAGTCATTTAAAGCTAAATTGGATTTGTTGATATCACATCTGCAGATCAATTCTCTCGTGCATTTCCCACATATGAAGAAAATGCTAGGTTACAATGAATTAAACGGGTCATTATTTATTAAGCATCTTCAAGTGTTAAAAAAACAGTTTGAAGAGAGATTTTTGCAGTTTACACATATCGAGCCAATTATTTCCTTCTGTATCAATCCTTTTACTTGCCAAATAAATGTAATGGAAATGGCCGCATGTATTGCAGATTTTGTTCAAGGTAAGACAGAAGAACTAGAGTTAGAAATTTTGGACCTTAAGAATGATATTTTGCTAAAATCCTTAATATCAGAGGACTTTTGGAATACAGTGGACAGAGAAAAGTTCCCATTTTTTAAAAAAGCGGCATATAAAATTGAATCATTTTTCGGTGCGACATATTTATGCGAATCATTGTTTTCAAGCATGAACTTAATAAAATCAAGATATAGATCTCGACTCACCGATGAGCATCTTTATGATTGTTTGCTAACAGGATTATCAGCTATCGTCATACTCTCCTAATTATGAGTATGAGGCACTGGCCAATGATATGCAATGCCAAAGATCACATTGACATATTGATATTATATTTTTTTATAAAATGTTTTCTTTGTGTTTGTGTTTACTTTGTTTACGTTTTGTAAATACATTTCTCTGTGTGTATGCAATTTGAATAATAATTTTATTATTTTGAAACATTTTTGCCTATTATTTATTAATAAATTGTGAATGTAAGAAAATAAATTATGGGAAAATGAGAAATTATGGAAGGAGTTTGTCGATTAAAAATAGGTGGTGCCCGCCACCCTACCGATATTTTAGAATGTGCTCTAGAGTACAAAAAGGTTGGGAACCCCTGCCCTAGACCAAGGCTACTCAAATGGAGATCCGCGAACCGGAACCAGTTCGTGGTATCCTTAGTAGTCCTAGAACGTTACATTCGTAAGGTATAATTATATTAATATTTGTATTTATTTAAAATGCAATAAATCATTTATATATTTACAAAACCTTTTTAATATCTACAAAATCTTTTTAAAATTAAGCAGGTCTAAGGGAATAACAATGTTAGCAAAATGATTTAGGTTTTATACATATTATATATCTAGAGCTAGACAGCATAAATACGGAGGATATATTTAAATTCAAGAAATGGAACAAATACAGGTAAAAAACTTTAAATTATATTGTAATAAAAATAATAAAATAATGTAATCATGTTAAACTATTTCAAGGGGGTGCATAATTGCCAGGGGTGGAATCCTAGGAAAAATAAATATTTACAGTGTAATGTATTACACTTTTGTTGTACTCGTATAAAGCACAACCTTAAGCGTTTTTATAACCTTTTTCAGCTAGACAATGTGTGTGACTTGATTTATTTTTCAATAAATTTTTTTTCTTTTCTATTTTTACATATAATTTTATAGTGGGTTGTAATTATATATTTCTTTCTATTTATTTCTTAAAACCTTCATTCCTTCGTTTCACTGCTCCACTTGAATTTTTATCTTATGTGTGTATATGAATTTTAAAGTTATGCACTACGTTACCTTAAAACCAACCAGTAAGATATTAAAGAAGCCTATAAATGGAAACCCTACTGGAATCCTTTGTGAAAAAAATAAATCAAACCCACAACCTTCGAGTCAAAACACAGGAATCAGAGTTTCTATCGGAAAAAAAAGAGAGTAATTTTATGTGAAATACTTACAATAACGTTATTTGTTTGCTTTTGTTCTACCCCTAAGCTCCCCCAAATGACAATTAAACTGAAACAATATCACCCCTCGAATTCAATGGCACGAGAGTAAAGGCATTAAGCTACCTGAAATTAATCACTATAATTAATTATTCATATTATATTGTTTTATGAAGATATCACTTAAATTGCGTCGAGGGTTCATTAATTCCAATAAATTTATCTCTTCCTCTTGTGGGAACGCTGTGTATATTTTTGAAACCCGTTCCCTTTCGGATTCAATTATCACATTTCACAAAAGTTTATATTTACTTATTTAATACTTAATTGTATAATAAACTGTCGGGCTTATTACTAGGTAGCAATCTCTTCCAACCAACCAATAGGTAAATTGGATAGGAATTACACGGTTACTGTAATAAAATTACACAAATTATTGTTAATAAACATGTATACATACGAGTACAAACCATCACGCACTTTCCTGTTGGTGTTCGCAAAACTTTTCTCACACAACATACGAGTACTTCCTTCATCTCCACATCCATACATTATCTCAAACAGCTCCTTATTTTTCTCTTACTCCTTACCTTCAATTTGTTTCAAACGTTCTTTGACTTGGTCCGAATATATATATTTTCTTAAATCTTTATTACGAATCTCACTTATGCTTCTTTTATAAAAAAAATTGTCAGTTTTCCGTACCCATCCGTTCAAGATCTCTAAACCACAACAACGTGCCCTTATTCACTCTACTTAAAATAACAGTTCTTAGCTCATATCCATCCTTATTCACTCTACTTAACATAACAGTTCTTAGCTCATATCCATCCTTATTCACTCTAATTAATATAACAGTTCTTAGCTCATATCCATCCTTATTCACTCTAATTAATGTAACAGTTCTTAGCTCACATCCATCCTTATTCACTCTACTTAACATAACAGTACTTAGCTCATATCCATCCTTATTCACTCTAATTAACATAACAGTTCTTAGCTCATATCCATCCTTATTCACTCTACTTAACATAACAGTTCTTAGCTCATATCCATCCTTATTCACTCTACTTAACATAACAGTTCTTAGCTCATATCCATCCTTAAAAATAACAATAATTTTATTCTATCATACTCGTAAATCGATAAACCAAACATTTTTCTCAGTGCACCCATTTCATTCATTTTTCATGTTAACGTTTTATTTCCACACATCAATGTTAGAACTAATACGTTGTTATGAATCGTAATTTTAGCAGTTCTTGGCATTATTTTATTTGAATGTAGATATATGCTGGAGAGGAAAGAAAAATCGGATATTAAACACGTAATATAACTGGATTGAAATTAAATGATAATTAATCAGTGTTTAATCAACATCATATCTAAAACAAACGCTTTAGAAGTATTAAAATAATAAAATCTAATGAGAAGTGAAGCTAGCTGCTCATCCAGGAATATTCACCTCAACATTAGTATATGGAATGTACACAATTATGTCGGAATGCAAAAAGAAAACACTTTTTTGACACCCTTCAAAACTGTCAGCCTGCAAAAAGGTGGAAGGTCCTGAACTCGATGGGTGTCAAATCCTCGGACACCTCAGGTAACTTCACATTAGATGTTAATAACCTTAATAGACATTTTGCAACACCATCACTCAGTTTAGACATTACCACAAAGGAGAACACTCTCCGAAAAATTCATGTAATGCCTCGACCCAATGTTCCTGAGCTCCACTTTTCGGAGGTTGATGTAGGTGAGGTTCGTCGTATTCTTTTGACTATATCCTCAAAAGCGATGGGTGACGACAATATTTCGATTGTATTCATCTCCTTCATTATCGATGCTATTCTTCCTATCATAACACATATTATAAATTTTTCTTTGTCTACTAGCAGCTTTCCTAGTGTATGGAAGAGGGCTCTAATTATTCCGATCCCGAAAGTTGACTCACCCACGTCATATAAAGATTTTAGGCCCATATCTATTCTGCCCACACTATCCAAAATTATTGAAAAAATTGTTCATATACAAATTGACTCCCACCTTAATCAATATGAATTGTTTAATCGATTGCAGTCAGGATTTCGTCCGGGACATAGTACCACTACCGCACTGGTCAAGATCACGGATGACGTGAGACGTGGAATGAGCTTTAAGCAGTTGACATTGTTATGTCTACTGGATTTCAGCAATGCATTCAATACTGTAGACTTTGATCTGCTTATGGCTCGAATGCGTTCATTACGATTCTCTGAATCGGTCATAGTCTGGTTTTCGAACTATTTAAAGGGAAGACAACAATCCTGTAAATACCAAGAGCGTATATCTGAATGGACTGATCTCTCTGCAGGCGTTCCCCAAGGTGGAATTCTCTCTCCACTCCTTTTTTCTATATTCATCAACCCAATAACATCGTCTCTTAAATGTTCTTATCATCTGTATGCAGATGACCTGCAGATATATATTCATTTTGATCCAAATTTCTTTCACGCGGCTTTGAACAATTTAAATACGGACCTTCAATCGATCTCGGAGTGGACTGGGGAGCATGGCTTACTCATCAATCCTAAGAAGTCTCAAGCGATCCTCATTGGCAGCCCTCAGCTTCTCGGTAAATTCAACACTGACTTACTTCCTCCAATATTACTTGATGGCTCTATTATACCATTACATAAAACTGTTAAAAACCTAGGAGTGCTAATAGATAACACTCTCTCATGGCGAGATCAAATAAATGAGGTAAGCCGAAGGATCTTCTTCAGCCTTCATTCCCTTAAAGTGTTGCAAAGATTTCTACAAACTAAAACCAAAATTTTACTCGTACAATCTCTGCTCTTTCCGATTCTGGACTATGCGGACGTATGTTACTTGGATGCCACAGAGGAACAGCTGGACAAATTACAGCGTCTTCAAAATGTGTGCCTAAGATTTATTTTCAACCTACGAAAGTACGATCATATAACTTCATACCAGAAGGCATTGAACTGGTTGAATGTTAGAAATAGACGCCAAATTCACATACTGTCTCTATTGTATAATATCCTTAACTGTCCCGCCGCACCCTCTTATCTCGCCGAAAATTTTCAGCGTCTTTCCAATCATGGATTAGCGCTACGCTCAAACAGAGATTGTTTATTGGCCTTTCCAGTTCACCGCTCTTCTTTTTTCACGTCGTCCTTTACTGTCCATGCAGTGAGACTCTGGAATCAGTTACAAACCAATATAAGACTCGCTCCGTCCTTGGCATGCTTTAAGAAGCGACTGAAAAAACTCTTAATTTCTAGTCAGTAAAATAACGTGTTTCATTCCTGATTTTTCTTTTCCTTTCCTCTCCACCATCCTTTCCTTTCCTTTTGATTGATGATATCTCACTTTATATGAAAAATAGTGTTCGGGTGATTGTCCGTCTTTGTGGGGTTTGTGGGCGTGTTCTCACGTATATGTTTATGGATTTCGTGGGGATGGATAGTCATTTGAATGATTTATGCGACCACGTAACTTGCTTCATTTACTTTTGTCTGGTTGGTTGGAAGAGATTGCCGCCTGGCAATAAGCCCGCCAGATTGTATTGCAATAAAAGTGTTAAATAAATAAATAAATATATGGAACGAAAGCCTTAAGTCCTTTTTTATCATCTTTTTAAAAGTTAAGATAATTGGAAGGGAAAAGTCTGCGTAAAATAAAAATTATTCTGAAGATCATTTTAATATATGGTATGGACATATATGGTATATTTCTTGAAAATTCTGTATCCTGTATGATAAATCCTCAGCATTAAACATGGTTGCGTTTAGAGTGCACTGTGTAACTCAATCTCCAAGTGGACCTTAGCGGCTTCCAACCTCTATTGACTAAACTAAACGTGCGCAGTTTACAGGTTCAAATACTGATAAACTCGAAAAAAAAGTCCAAGTCAAAGAATTGACAGAAAGCCTTTTGACATATTATTGGTAAGCTAGAACAAATTCTCATATAAAAATAAAGCCCCAAAATAATTTGGTATAATTTAAGTTATAATGTCAGGTAAAGTGATGTTATTGAAGTAACAGTGATATCTTTATTGAAAAATACTCGTATATACTCGTATATAAGTTATCTTACTTACTTTACTTAAAAGAAATACAATTTCTTGGCATGGAATAATCGGCGAATTCCTTTCCATAAGGTTAAACGTTTTAACCAACCATACGGTGTGGTTCAATCGTTAGGTAAAAAAAGATCACAACGAATTTTTTTCAGATAAACAAAAACAAAACCAGTATTATATAGACAAAACAGAAAAATAGAGAAAATTAACACACAATATCAAACGTCAACAATGGCTGGATAAGAAAAAGGTAGTTGGTAGATATGAATTACGATTGACATCGAGAAAAACACGATACCTCATCGAAAGGGGATATGTTTTTTTTATATGGATGTGTATATGCATAAATGAACCAACTGTGTTTTTTTGTTTATTTGATAGGGCAAACCTCAATCTTGTTTGTGCAAAAATATCAGGACAGGTAAATGGATATTTCATGATTATTTTTTTGTTCCATACAATCCCATATTGCATTGTTTTTTTTATTACACTTTCGTTGTACATACGTTTCAGCACACCATTTTCATGTAGAGCTAGGCAGAAAGGACAGAATGCTAGAATTCCCTATCTCGACACACATTCTAAGCCTCTTCTTCATCCATACAACTATTACGATTTCTTTGACTTTCCACATTATATTTACCTTAGTCTTCCTCTCATAAGCCTTTCACACACGTTTGCAACATAGATTAACTTCGTTTTGATAGTTTTTATTATTTCATTCATTGTATACATCTGTGGATACAATTTGGTGGAAAAACATGACAAACAGTGTGGCTTCGTATCGGGAAAATCAACAGTAGACGCCATTCAAACCGTTAGACTCCTTGTCGAAAAACACCGTGATGCTAAGAAAGACCTTCATATGGTCTTGATCAATCTTGAAAAGGCATTTGACAGGATCCCTACAAGCCTAATTTGGGCAGCACTTAGAGTACATAGTGTACCGGAGAAGTATGTACTTGCCATCCAGGACATGAACGATAACGTGACAACGCAAGTGAGGTGCACTTCGGGAACTTCATCAGAATTTCCTGTAAAGGTGGGGGTACATCAAGGATCGGTACTCAGTTCACTACTGTTCATCTTAGTCATGGACTATTTAACTAACCACGAAATGAACAGTCTCCTAAAGATCCTACTATTTGCAGACTATATCGTATTAATAAGTGAAAAACATGAAGACCTGCAAAATAGTCTGGAAAGGCGGATAAGAATCTTGGAGGGCAATGGATTGAGACTGAGCAGAAAGAAAACAGAGTATCTGTACCTACCACTCGAGAACACAAATGCTGTCACTCCCGTAATGCAAATGGATGGAGAAACATTATCAAATTGTGACTCCTTTAAGTATCTTGGGTCACTCATCCATAGCGATGGAGGATGCGCAGCAGATGTGACACATAGAATTAGTGTGGGATGGATGAAGTTAAGATCAATGACGGGAGTTCTATGTGATCCGAAAATGCCAGTCAAGTTAAAAGGAAAAGTATACCAAACGATTGTCAGACCCGCACTCATCTATGGCTCCGAATGCTGGACGATGTATAACTCTTACTCTAAGCAACTAGAAACTGCTGAAATGCGCATGCTAAGATGGTTAGCTGGTGTGTCCCTAAGAGACAAAATAAAAAGCTCACACATTCGTGGAAGCCTGGGTGTTACATACATCAACAGCAAGATGGAGGAGGGGTGATTGAGATGGTATGGGCACGTTGGACGCAGAGCACCCGATCACATTGTGAACTAGGCAATCTTTATGGATCTTCCTCGAATAACAACCAGAGGAAGGCCAAAGAATTCATGGGTGGTGCAAAAAGATAACCTGATGCAGAGGCACGGCCTGGGGGACGTAGTCCGGGACAGAAGAGCATACAACCTGAGGACGAGGAGAGCTGACCCCAACAGTCTTCGCAGACAATGAGTTGAAAAGGAGCCAGGGAGAAGAAGATTCATTGTATACATCATAAACTGGCGGGCTTATTACCTTGTGGTAACCTTTTCCATCTAACCAGAAAAACGTTAAAGAAGCCGTTAGTGAAAACCTAACTGGAGATTTAAAAAAAATCTGAGTTTAAACCGGAATCAATCCGCAACAGTCAGTTTGAAAAACTAAACCACGGAGGTCGGCATTTAAAGTAGCCTGATGTTTCCTCAATTATCTAAGAACATAATAAATATGAATTAGATTCTGTTTGCCTATTAAAGTCCATATCACTGATTAAATACAGCTATAGAGGTCCCTGGTAAGTGGTTTTATAGTCAACGGCGTGGGCAGTAAACGACGACTTCATGAAAGAATATAAATTTACTGAATACGCCACGCCGTTGATCTCAGTTTAACAAAGTTTTATTTCTTTTTTGATGTCGTTCTTTACTGTCAAACCAGTGAGACTCTGCCACCAGTTTTAAACCAATGAAAGATTCCCTTTGTCATCAGTACGTTACAAATATGTGACAAGTGCATAATTTTTAAACCTCCCTGGGATGTAAATATTTCCCTAATAGAGGCCTTTGTTCGTCGTTCTGTCTATGTAATATCCAGCAATCGTCCCGTTTTGTATATTTAAATCTACCTTTTTTGTATTTTACCCCACCCTATTGATTTATCTCTATTTGCACTTCACTTGGTGCAACTGTGGAATGAATTTCCAAGGATTATCAGATGTGCGCTATCCTTATTTACATTAAAAAGTGAACTGAAAAAGTTTTTAATTACTCAGAATACCCTTTCATATTTTCCTTTTCTTTTCATTAGAATGATTTTTATTCATATTTTTCCAACATTATTGCTTCCATCTATTATGTCGTTTAGCTCATGACTGAGCATCGTGATTCCTATGGTATCCTCTGATGACTCTTTTCCATCCATCCCTGCACTACGCGACTCGAAGGGCAGTTTTTAAGGATGGTCCAGTTACGTCTCTCACTTGGTCAGTCCAACACATTGGGATTCTTTCTCTTGTGCATCGTCCTACAATACCTCGAGTAACCACAAACTTCTCTAAACTGTCTTCTTGGCCACAAGCAATATGCCCAAAGAATTGGAGGACTCGTTGAAGGCATATTGTCAACAATCTGTCAATGGTTCTCAGTTCTTCGAGAATAAATGCGTTAGTTCACCTTACTGTCCATGAAATTCGTAACATCCTTCTCCAGCACCGCATTTCAAATGCATCTATTCTACGTCTCTCGCTTGTTCTCAGAGTCCAAGTCTCCGCACCATACATACATATTGCAAATATGAGAGACTTATATAGGCGCATTATCGTTGTGAATGTGATAGTTCTGTTCTTCCATGTATTTTCCAGCTTTGACATTATTACTAAGATATAAGTAATTTATTTATTTTATTTTTGTATTTGAATAAAAACGAATATTTTTTCTGTAAAATCAACTTAATTAAAAAGAAAGTTAAATGTTTGTTATACTCGTATTAGCTGGTTAGTAGGAATATATAACTGAACACAAATAAGTTTACCAGATGTACCATGTGCACACCATGCACATTAAACAATCTAATAAATGTATACAGTAGTTTGCAAAGAAACCCTTTATATTTTATGAAAAGATCTCCTTTATATAGCCGTAGAACAGTTTTCATAGATGTATGCAAGTGTAAATATTTAAACTGCAGTGAATAAATTTCAAAGCCTTTTGCTTTGTAGTTTCGTACAAATATTTTATATATCGTGATAGAAAACCACAATTATCGCTTGAATAAATATCCTTGGATAATAAATGTTCTCTTCCAAATAGGGTATAAACATGTTGCTTCTCTATTTTGTAAATATCCTGATTGTATTGATTTGGCATAATTAATTAAATTAAAACAAAACAACTATCCCGGTACTTTGAAAACTAAGCATTACGAGAAGTTCTTGGCTCAAAATAAACTGCACTAGAGTGGAAACTGAGATTTAACGGAGAAACTTGAAACTCGACGAGACAACCACTAATTACTAGCGAAATAAGGTTGAACAGGTTGGCATGTATGCAATTGATGTAGATTTCAGTTGACACGGAAGAAAACCACATGATTTTAGGAGGCTTGGAGTTAAGAAAGTCTAGGAGAAAAGGACGAATGAAAGTAAAGTTCTACAAGAGTTTTATGACCATTTGACGTAGGTAGGTGGTATTGATTCTAGAACAATTCACTTCCAAAAACTGGTGTTTCAGGTTTAATCTCGAATGAACCTAAAAACTCACATATCACTTTTTAACATCTTTCTGATTGATAAGAAAAAAATGCATACACCTTGTACTGTTTACAACATAATCGTAACAATATTCTTCTCAGCGTTCCTCTCCACGTTGGAGGTTGGCAATCATCGTAGCTTTTTAACGTTGTCTGTAGCTACTTTAAACAATGTCTTCTTGCTACAGTGGGACCACTCTCTTAGGTTTTCCAGCCAGGAGTTTGTTTTACTCCGTTATCATTATTTATTCTTCTGATATATGATTTGGATAATTTCAAATTGGTTTCTTCTCATGAAGTGCTCAAATTATAATATATAAAAAATACAAACTCCAAAATATTTGTTCAAATGTAATTTTTTATTTCCTTCCAAACAACATTTAACAATAAACATCGTTCTCAAGCAAATGCAAACTGTAAAGAGCAACTACATAAAAATGCAAAAGCCCACATTTTTACAGAGAACTACTTATTTAAACAAGATTTGTAACGAAGTAGTATTTTTCCTAAATTTACGAATTTTATTTATTTATCCTTAACATTAAACCACTTAACTGAAACATTCAAACTCTGCATTCATATTTTCATACTTTATAACATATCCAGCAATCAAATACATAACTCCAACTGCACGATAGTCTCAAAAGCTACAATAAAATCAAGTTAATCAACTGCTCATCACATGCCCTACATTCGCATCAGTCATTCATTCCATGTCTATGTGGAGACTTCTTAAAGATCTTTACTTCCCGCTTTCCCCATGGCAGAGAGCCACTTCGTTATATACGAGTATTTAAAAAAACTCAAACGAGCTCTGTTAAAAGTCAAAGAAACTCTTTTAAATAAAATAACATTCAAGTGTACATAAGAATTGCCCGAAAATAATCACATTTCGCCACAATCAATTCTGATTGGTCCCTTAATCTCACTTTCCTATTTTAATTACATATAAAACAATACATTTACTTCACAGTTTTACTTTCTTTCAATAAACTATGTGACGTTAATAATAACTGAATCAGTTCTCCATTTAACATACAAGTCATGCATTAGTTAAAAATGTTGCTATTTGGGGAGCGAGTTCTCAAGACACAAGAAGATTGAGAAAAATATTTAAAGGTATTTTGCTGCAAGTAACAAGATCAGTGGTGCACAAATCAATGTTTTGAAAATAAAATAAATCACAAAATCTTTAAAAGTTACTGTTCACAGTGGTGTACAAGCGCCAACCTCGATATATGGAAACGATACCTAGGTATCGAATATAAGTGATCAGAGCAGAACAAATGCGATAAAAGTGCGTACCTTGCGTAGATTATGTGATATTACAATTTGATAGAGTTAAAAAGATAGGATAAATGAAAACTGTTTGTTAGAGATACATGTTTTTCTTTTTGAAAAATTAATAAAGGAACCCTGAAATGGGTTGGCCACTTTGAAATAATGAGTTGGGAAATGATTAAGGAAAAAAATATATATATTTGAACAGGAAGATGTAAGTCGAGGAATAAATTAATCGAGGTGGTTAAAAAAAATTCAACTGAGGTAAAGGTTAGAAGTATGATGAACACGATAACATGTATACGGAAGAGGAGAGAACAGTTTGCATCGATATAAAGGCGGGATCTATTATATCATGCTTGATCCAAAAGGGGCATGGCGTGATGATATAATGTTTAAAAAGGTACATGGTGTGATGATATAATGTTTAAAAAGGTACATGGTGTGATGATATAATGTTTAAAAATATTTTATCAATAGAGAATGTAAAATTCATTCAAAGTTACAGTGCATTTCCTGTTTTTACTAGATAAATAGAAAAAAAAAACATATTTGATTGCACACGAATGACTCATTTGTTTAAAAAAACATATAAATATTCTAAAATGTTTACTCCTATTATACGAATAATGTTGGGTTATTAGAGTGAATGGTGAGTTTTATAAAATGTTTATCGGCCGAAGCATTTTAAAAGAAGTTAAGTTAACTGCTTGAAGTGAATTGTTGGTTCCAGTACCATTATATACTAGTGATAGGGTAGAATAAGTGAATTGAAAGCGTTGCATTAAATGTGTAGGAAAACAATGTATTGTCAAATAAATACATTAGGAATAAAGAAAGATGAGATGTAGTGCTTACGAGCATTGAGGTGGTTTGGCCACGTAGAAAGAAGAAGTGTTTAAAATAAATAATATACTCGTATATAAAAGTAGTATAGAAGGTTTAAAATGTCTTGGAAGATTGAAAAAGTATGGCTCGACCTGATGAATTCAAGTCCAAAAGAGTAAAGAGTGAAAAGTCTTTATGGTAAGAGAAAGTATGCATGACGATATGTATAGATGTAGCAGAAACGAAAGGTTAATGTCAGGATTGCATGGCCTACCCTTACAAGACATGGAGTGATGGTTATGATGGCGATAATGTAACGTAATATTTAGCCTTCGATTCGACTTGAGTTCTTCTATTTTTAAATAGTTCAGTTCCGATCTATCCCATCTCCACCTACGCTGTTATGGGGGACAAAATAAGTCCCCATCCAGCGCGATCTACACTAGAAGATCGAAATCTTCTTTATTTTTTTCATGATCGCGATGTCATATAGTGACAAAGAAGGAACGGCCCAAAAGGACTCCTTCACCAATGGCAACACACCTGAGTGGGAAAGGTCTATTTATAAATAACAAATAAACGACTGAAAGTGTTGTTCTTTTAAAATATGTTTTACTCAGTTGGTTGGAAGAGATTGTCACCTGGCAATAAGCCTTCAAGGTTGTTTTACAGTGAAGTGTTAAATTAATTAATATATTTTACTCATATTTTTTTCATATTTGTTTCAATAATATTTCCCATTTCTGAAATAAATTTTTGATTATCATTTTTTTTATACAAGACGAAATTTTTCATTTTAATTAGAGAAACTTTTTCTTTCCAGTTATCGGCATCTAATGACCAGAACGTGACGTTGACAGGCGTACACCGCCAATTAGCAGGGATGTACCATTGTGAAGTATCAGCGGATGCTCCTTTGTTTCATACTGAAATACAGTCGACCAGATTGGAGGTTGTTGGTGAGTAAAATGATATTTTTTATTTGTGATATATAATACAACACTCAAAATATGACACATTTACAAAAAAATATTTCCAAATTATTTAAATTATTTTGCGGAAGTAATTAAATAACTCGTCAGGAAGGAACTAATGGAGTTTGTTGGATTAAACGATTATCGTGTTTATTTTGTAGAGCAATTGAGGATATTATTTGCAATTTTTTACTAAAAACATACATGCCATCACGCCGTTTCCCTATAGGAGTAGGCAGAAAAGAGAAAGAGTCAGGCTTTCCTATCGCTAAATACATATTTCCTCTTATTATACAGCTTCTACATCCATACACCCTTCTCATACAGTTCCAACGATATCTATGATTTTTTTACGTTTCCTTCTTTCAAAATATTATTTAATTGATCCAATCATACTTACCTTGGTCTTCCTCTATCACGACTTTCCCTTACAATTTCACTTTATATTTTTTTTGTTAGTCTTTTTTTATGCATTTGTTCTACATGTCCCCAAAATGTTTTGCTATAAATATTATTATTCTTTTGGCATTGTCGAACGTGAAAAATATGTTTTAACAATACTTAATATGGAAGAAAAAAAATCAAATATCGTTTGCTATAAATTTTAACAAATATTTAAGAAAAATTTATACTACTGAAACATTTACATCATCTTGAGGTAAGCAGGGAGGACAAGAACCGTGGCATCGATATGCCTTTTCACACAACTTTTATATTTCCTTATTTCAAAATATCATTCACTTGATCTAAACATACTTTCTTCATACTGTTTCATGTCTTACACTCTCCTTTATATAGTATATCGTTTTTTTGTTGTTATTTTTCATTCATTTGTTCTGCACACCCAAATCACAGTATTTTTAATTAATCTTACTTAATACATTAGCCTTAAGTTTACTTTCACCCCTAATATATTCATAACATTAACGCAGTCACAAAAAAAACTGTGATCCCATAAACTAAGAAATAATAAAAGTTAAAACTTCCACGTCATCCACCAATCATTGAAAACTTCACAACTTGTTTTTGAAAATGATCATATTTACAATTTATATGTGTACATGAGCCCAAATAGAGTTATCTCGTTTCTTTCAATATCTCAAAATAGGCTTAAATATGGTTGGATCATTTATGTCCATATTAACGTCCAATAATAATTACTGTTGTACATAGATAGCACAACACAGAGCCGAATACAAATCTGTACCCTAGAGCAGTGTTCTCCAACCAGTGGTCCGCGGCCCGGTGCCGGGCCGCAGAGACTTTCCGCCGGGCCGCAAACAGTATGTCAAATTTCAAGAAATTCGCCAAAATATTAAATAAAGGATTTTTTCGCTTGCACGTTGACTTGTATTTTTAGTAATTGTTAAATAAATATAATTGGTATGATAATGCGACACGATGGTCGCTGGTTTTCTCAGAACGGACAGTCATATCATCTTCTCAGATACACTTAGGGAGAACGGAAATATTTGCTCTTGGATAGTGAACTCGGATGCAAAACCCTACCTAAATATATTTCCAAGAATTTCATAATATATAATTGTTTTCATTTTGGAATGGAATGGTGAGAGTAGCAGTACATACAAGTAAAATAATGTCAGAGACAGCACTGCAGCCAAGAATATCCAATATATTAGCAAAGATGCAATAGCAGGTTTCGCATTAGTTTGTTGAAAAAACCCCATTGTTTTTGTTAAATTTTAATGGAATCAGACAATGTAACAATTAAAATTGTTTAACTGTTATATGTATATTTGTTAATTATATTGTAGTTACATATGTCCATCTGTCACAATATAAGATTAAAAAAATATTAAATAAAAAAACCATTTTTATTTCAGTATTAGTGGTCCGCGAAAAAAAAATTCCTTTTTTTACCGGTCCACAGGTCTAAAAAGGTTGAGGAACACTGCCCTACAGGATTAACCACGGGAGTCACATTTTACCCCTGAGTATAAACGACGTTGCATCATACAATTCATGTACGACGCATATGACGTTTATCCGCTAGGGTGCAAAGTGACTTCCGTGGTTCATCCTCTAGGTTACAGAAATATGTAACAAATGTTATGACTTTTTCTAAAGTAAATTTTTGAAAGTTCTAAAGTAAACATTAGTTTTAATTTGGTATAATATACTTTTTTATAGTTTAACCACTCAACTTATTTAAATTATTTGGTATTTTTACTTACCACCGAAGATAGAGAGAACAGATCGCCAAACCTTTCAACCCAAAAACAATTTCGCCTCCTCCACATTCATATATCTTGCTTGTAATGCACAACTTCTTTTACTCTTACTTGTCACTTTACCTTCTTTTGAAATCTTGTCACTTTGAACCAGTGATATTTTCATCAGTTTACCTCTTCTACGCACACTTTGCACTTTTTATTTGTATATCTGCTTAGTCATTCTTTTATCCAAACCGTCTTAAACTCCTTTCTTTCTATTACATTAAAAACATCCATATATTCATTTCTGATGTCTTCACTCCACGTTCTTTCATATCCAAGCATTTTTAGTACACACATCACTACAGCTTCTGCCAAGTCCAAGTTTCAAATCCATGTATCCAGGTGGAAACAACCCAATAATGTATTGTCATTTTCTCTACTTTTGATATAGCGTGGTTGTTGTACATTACATTAAGTGATTTGTTTACCTTGTTCCCTTTTGCTAGCCTTCTTTCAATGTTTTTCTTTATCTGTTTGGAAAAAAAACAATATTGCTCACAACATTGTAATTTTTGACTTATATTTATACATCGATCATTGTTTATTTGCATTTAAAAGGCATAAAGATTTTTTCTTCAATTTTCTCACTTTATTGTGTAAAATACGAGTAGATTCGTGTTTACATGAACATAAAAATAACAATGTAACACATGCTTTATGATTGATCATCGTGTAATATTTAGAAAATATGAGATAAACTGAAAAGAAAATTTCCTTAAATAAACGTGTGTATTGATTTTCTGTCCACATACTATATGAGGGCTAAATTTACAATATAAACTAATTAGATTTCTCTGAAAAAAAAAATATATTTCTGGATCAAATAGTTTTAAAAGTGGATAAGAGAATTAATGTAGGTATTAAAATTTGGTTTTAAATTCATGTTTTGTCATTATCTTAATATCAACCTCTCTTTCATATATTCTTTTTGTGTATCTAGTTTAAATTTATAACACTATCATTGTATGTTATACAGTAAAATCTTCGTTTGAGGTTCGTAGACTAACCGTTGTAAATCTTTTATTTATTTATAAAGTCTCAAAAGATCAAATAGTTTTTAAAGTTGTTAAGAGAATTAAAGTTTTATATATTTGTACATATATTGTTTTAAATCTATGGTTTGCTCTCTCACAATTCTCTAAATATCAACATCTCTCTCATATATTCTCTTTGTGTATCTAGTTTGAATTTATAACACTATCATCGCATGCATCAAATCCTTCGCTTGAGGCTCGTTGACCTACCCTTGACCTTGAATTACTTTATTAAGTTTCGAAAGATCATGTGTACTCATCTGTGACTCTGAAATGTATAGATTTAAGTGTTTCCTTTCGCTCTCTTAGAAGACCTGCTTCGTCTATAGTAGGTACATTTAGAACTAAGATCCCTTCTATAACTAAATAGTTAGAATATGCCGAGAGCACCGAGTGGTAGCTGACTCGGATGTTGATATATTTAGTTAAACTTTTCCCTCATTTACTGTATCATATAGAATTTATTGAAAAACATTTTGAGTGACCTGCTGACATCACTATGGAAAGACGATTACTGATAATGAGGATTTTTATATTTGATATTATTTATAAACATTACGTGAGATGAATACTGAATTTTAATCCTTGATAATATTTATAAACGATGTTTTGCGTGAAATCTAAACTAATTTCCTATAAGTGTTTGTATAAATAAAAAAATAAAAAATACCGGTGTTCTATCAAGTGGAAATCTCTTCCAACTAAGCAGAAATCTGTTACTGAGATATAAGAGAAAAGTAGACTGGAACCTTTATTGAAATATATATTGTAAGCCGACGACAATAGAACCCACAACCCGCAGGTTGCAAATAGGCATATTTTTAACAAGGCCATTGTTTTATCCAGCAGCTCTTTTATCTCTATGGGGATCATGGAGATGCTCTTTTTCTAACATCTATTATAGAAATTACTATCTTCAAGTATTGTTATTTATCTAAATAACGAGCCTTTCATTTCTCCATTTCACACACGTTTTCTCTTCTACAATGTCATGCCACATTTTCACTAAAAGCTTCTTTATATCTTGTGGTTGGTTAAAAGATATTTCTACGTGGAAATGTATCCACCAGATTCAACTGTATGCTAGTGCTACTTTAAATACGATCCCCAAGTCATTGCTAGTCCGCGAAAAGTTTGTTACTGGGTCAAAATTTGTGCATTTGAAAAGCACGATTTTTATTTTTAGCTTTATCATTTAATTTTTCTTACTTTTATTTTCTTAAAAACAAACAAAATGTATTTGAACTTCGTTCTTATTGTTTCAATATTACTTCGGTAAATTTTTGGAAAAATGCTGGTCCGTTGTGGATTGGAATAAAAAAAAAAACCTTTCATGAAAACTTAATATTTGAGAAGCATTGCTATATATTGGGTGTTAACATCAGTTGTGTCCGTTTTTTTCTAATTTTAAAATGAGCACCAAAAGTAAAACAAAATTGTAAATGTTATACGTCATTTGCAAGAAAACGTTCTGCTCTATAAGATATTGTATTTGCTTTTACGTTACATATATTATTTTATTTGATTACAAGCCTTCAAAATGGAATGTCAAGTAGACGACTGTGAGCATTTTCGACACCTCTTTCTGTTTGCGTTCAATCGAGGGAATAAAGCTGCCAAAACTGCTCGCGATATTTGCAAAGTGTACGGTGAAGATGCTATGAATGGAAGGACAGCTCGTCGATGGTTTTTGCGTTTCAAAGACGGTTATTTCGACCTGAAAGACATGGAGTGTTCCGGACGACCAGTGGACTTCGATGAGGACCGCTTAAACCATATTATTTATGAAGATTCCTTTCAAACCACCGTAGAATTAGCTGAGCAGATGAATTGTAGTCACATAACTGTATGCCGCCATCTTAAATCAATGGGAAAAGTTCAGAAGTTCGGCGCTTGAGTTCCACACGTTTTGAGTGAACACAACAAAAATCAACGTTCGACAATTTCTGCTGGTTTGCTCGCACGTCATCGAGCTACGCATGGCCACAAGCAAAGGTTCCTTTACCGCATCATTACTGGTGATGAAAAATGGTTTGAAAATGGTGATGATAAATGTTTGAAGGGGATCTTCATGCATAATATGGTTTAAGCGGTCTTCATCGAAGTCCACTGGTCGTCCGGAACGCTCCATGTCTTTCAGGTCGAAATTACCATCTTTGAAACGCAAAAACCATCGACGAGCTGTCCTTTCATTCATAGGATCTTCACCGTACACCTTGAAAATATCGCGAGCAGCTTTGGCAGCTTAATTCCCTCGATTGAACGCGAACAGAAGGAGGTGTCGAAAATGCTCACTTTTGTCTACTTGCCATTCCCTTTTGAAGGCTTGTAATCAAATAAAATAATATATGTAACGTAAAAGCAAACACAATGTCTTGTAGAGCAGAACATTTTCTTTCGAATGACGTATAACATTTACCAATTTGGTTTACTTTTGGTGCTCATTTTTAAATTGAAAAAAACGGACACAACTTATGTTAACACCGAATACAATACAAGTGTTATAAAAAATAGTGAAGTCCTATAACTGTCGGAATTCCAATGTTTTTTCCATATGTGAACGCATTACTCTTAAAATTTTATAAATGTGAGAATGCGTTCAAAATTATTATTATAAAAATCATAGTTCATAAAAAAGTACTACGGTGATGTTGCGTTTCTCATTTCTTCGAAGAACTTTTTGACTTAAAGATCGATTGTTATATTTTTGAAGAATAATCAGTTGAAACTTTAAATTGTCTAGAATTGGCATTTTTCCAAATTAGTTTTCTTAAAATGACTCATGTAATTGCATAGGGAGTTTAATTTTGGTGGCACATTAATCGTCCTAGTTTAAATGGATTGTCTATTATTAAAAAAGAAAAAGACGGTGGGATTGAAATCTTCGTATAAATTTATTTTAAAAGTATTTGATTGCATTTATTGATTATGTGGTAAAAATACAATATTTTTTTTTTTAAATTAAAATGTATCTCTTTTTTTGCCTTTCTTGTTCTTATTAATATTTTTGCGATATGCTGTTGTCCTCCATGTACACTATTTCTAGGAAAGAATTAAGTTTCCTTACAATGAGATCGTACTATATCTAGTAAGAAAAAGGGATTTTGTTATTCTTTTAAGGAAGAGCTGCTCTCGAAAGATCCCCTCCTCTTGTTGACGCCACGCTGAATTGTGAAAAAAGATAGCGGTGCTACTAATTGTGAAATTATCTTGGTACCTGTGAAATTATCTGGAAACTTTTTTTTTCTCAGATGTTCCCGAATCAAATCCAATACTGACGGTGGATAGACTAAGATTCTCCGCTGGTGATAGTATCAAGGCTAACTGCTCTTCTTCATCAAGTTACCCGTCAACCAATCTCACGTGGTATCTCAATGGAGAAAAGGTAATATATTTTGTGGCAAATAAAATACAAAATAAATATTTTAAAAAGTGCAAATGTGAGTGGAAGCCATTTTAGAAGGAAACCAAGGAAAGTGTGGTTAGAAGTGCATGGTAATTTGAAAGAAAGAAATGCAAGGAGTCGAAATTGTAAGAGATGTATGGATTGTTATTAAGCGAAGATGTTTGTAGAGATAGGAAAGTCTGACGCTCTGTTTTATTTTCCTATATTGAAAGATAAATGTGATATTTTCAATATTTTTAACATAACATTATTTTACACGTGTACGTTTAAAATAATGTTATGTTGAAAATATTTTCGTATTATTTTAAACTTAGCATAATCAAAGTACGAGTTTATGCAATAATACAAAATGCTACCATAAAATACATATGTATCAAAAGACTTACATGATTCATAATTTGCAGCCAAAAATAAGTACATATATACTACCACACACAATAGGTCAGGACCCAGAAGACCCAGAAGGCTGTACGCCATAAAAAAATAACACAAATTCATTTATTAAATTTACAAGTTGTTATATATTTAAACATAAACTTCGTCTTTCTCATCACAGAAAACAGCTTATATGCAAAAAAAAAACATCTTCATAATAATATAAATCAAAACCTTAAGCAAGAAAACTAATATCAGTGAATCATTTAAAAACGGATAAATTTCTGTACGTACATAAATAAATAGTTAAACACATTAACATTTTAAATTTTACAAATACTAAAATTATAACAAGAAAAAAATTTCAAGTTAATTAAAACATGTCTTTTAAAATTATGTTTAAAGTGTACTAATAACATAAAAAACACATTAATTTAAATACACATACAATATATGCATAGCGTTTCAGTTTCCCCGACCTCTAAATATTTCGAAACATAGCAAGTTGGACAAGATGTACAACATTTAAGCGACTACACTACACTTAAATGACGTAAACTTCCTCATATCCGTAATTTAACGGGAAAATTATGCGATAAACACCATGCTCTTTTTTAAACCCCCGACAAACAAATAAAGCAGTATAAATCGCTACCAGCGTCGGTTTTTTTTAAAATTGTTTATTTTAATTTTGATATACTCCTATGTTTAATCGAATAACATCAAATGACAAGAAACAATGATAAATTTTTAATGAAAACACTCGATGATTCATAATGTCCAAGAAGATGTAAAAGTTGTATATGCTATCCATATATTTCGGGTTCTTTTCCCAAAAGTGATAAAATGGATAAGAAAAGGGTCCCAGTCTAGTTTTTAAACCCATATGACTTTTAAAATATTTCTGGTTGGTTGAAAATTATAACAAATTCAACTAGCTCGCAAGATATGCTTGTATGAAATGATTGTCTAATTCAGTTTTCTGCTTGGTATTGTTTTAAAATACTTTTATTTAAAGACGCGTCCATTCTTCAACTCCATAAGTATTCTCAGTAGTCAGTTTTTGTGAATCTTCTTTGAAGTTCCTTCGCTCTTCGGTGATTAGAAATCCTCATAATTCTCTTGACCGTCGAGGCAATAGTTATGAATAAAAATATGGTGTCACAATGAAACCACTCTCGTGAGTTCTTCAGCTAAGAGATGCGTCCTTTTTCCGCACTTCTGTTTTGCAATTTCAGATGAAGGATCTCATATTTTTCTCTCCGTATTATACTCACATGTTCCTAGTACTCTATATTTCTCCTTTTTGTAGAAGATAATATTTCTCTATCTACAGTCATCCTTTTCAAGATGTAAATTAATACTTTGTCAACTGTAGAGACGATCAGCATTATTTGACAGCAGCACATTTCAAAAGCTTCTGTTTTTAGTGATGATCCGAGTGTGTACGTGTACGAGTATACATGATTTAACACAATACAAAAATATGTGTTGAATAATTATATATTTTGATAACTGAACGTCAATGAGAGGTAATTGATATTCAAAGCTTCAATTAAAGTTTTTTGTTATATCTGAAAACAAATATTATAATTGAGTAAAACCATTACAGCCATTATGAGTCAATTTATTAATTATGGAAGGATTATAAACACTTTGGTTTCAAAATAACCTACAACTTTTCAGTCAGCAATTTATTTTTCTTCTTTTGCTGTATTTTTGTGTGTCTCCTGCGAAATAACTTGAATCACTTAAATTGCATTTTTTTCTATTATATGCTGTGGTTCAGTTGGAACGACTCGGTGGTTTAATTGGTAAGACGTTTATTATCCGACACGGGTATTGTGGGTTAAACTCGACACGGGTATTGCGGGTGAAAACATAAGTAAATAATTCTTTTTAAAAAAAGAAGTTTGGTTTTCACTTTGGTTCATATTGCTGATTGGTTTAAAGATATTGAAATATGAGTATAAACCCGCCAGGTAGTTCTTTTACAACGAAAAAAATGTACACTGAAATGCTTAAAATTCTCTCATGTTTTATCTAAAATATTTGTAAATAGATATTTTTCGTATTCAATGCATGTTGGGATATATTCATTGCATATTTTGTTCACACTGAAAACTCTCAGCATTCTCATTCACTTCAAATTTCGAAGTTATTCTCATGTAGCACAAATTTTGAAGCCAATCATTATTTCTCAAAATATAAAAAAGCGTGGAATGAAATATAAAAATTAAATACATACCCAAAAGGGAGAAATTGCACATGTTAAATAATTTTGCAAAAAAATACTATTTCCAATCGTGTTGGAAAAAATACTCTCATAATATTAAACCATTTTTCTACAGAGAAAAAAATATTAACCATTTACTTCCTAGTACTTATACTAACTATGATATTTATATATCTAATAATAATAGTGACAATGTATGACAGAATACGAGTTTAAGTGAGAAAGGATGAATGTGAACTGAAAGCTGATGTGTTGAGTAATATGAAAAAGAGTACATTGATATGATTCGAGTATGTGGAACGAATGATAGAAGAAATATTAACAAAACAGACCTATAGTGCAAATTTGAAGGGAAGGTGAGTGAGATAAATACAAAAAAATTTTTTTTTGGATTAAGTGAATGATATTCTGAAAGAAAGATATGTAGAAATACAGAGAAATTATAGAAGTTGTATGAGAAGGTATATGGATGTAGAATAGTCAAGGGATGTGTTGAGAATGGAAAGTATCGCGCTCTATCGTCTCCCTGAGAGGAATATGGTGTGATGGTATGGATGAATGATATTAGTGGAGTTCATCAAATTAGTTGCAGAGTTTGTGATGTGGTGTACGTTGGTATAACAACAAAGAACTTCAATGGGTAAATATTAAAACTTATCAGAGAAATAAAAAACTCACTTTGTTATAGGTTAGCAGAATACATAATAACTTGTTTTACAGTCACAAAACTCAAAAATATTGCATATATCAAGCACATATTACTCAACAAAATATTTAAAAAAATATAAAGAATTGAACAAAATAAAAATCATATAATTTACAATCACTTAGATTTCTCTTTTTCTCCACTTCTTTCTTTACATTCCATAAGACTATATCACAAAATATATCACTTTATATAAATATTAGTGTTAGTAAGATGTCCCTGAGGAAGGGACAGTGTGTGTTGAAATACACATAATGATAATATAAAAAATAACAGGAAGAAAAAAAAAGCAAAGTGTTTTTTTTTTTTCCCATTAAAATTGTCTTACAAAGTTACGCATGAATTATTAAAACAAGAGAAAAGTTTTAATCCTTTCTGAAAGCTTCCAGATTATCTTTGAAAGACAGTTCCACAGATATACGAGTACCATTTCATTGAACAAGTCCAGAGATACAATTCTGTCAGAAAATTTTGAGTTTATGGCTCTGTTTGCCTTGATCATTTTTTGAAGCATTAACACGGCAGATTACAAAATTTCACTTTGAATTTAATAGAGACTTTATAATAGATTTTACATTTATAAAGAGTTTTACCTCTCTGCTTTGATATCACCGCATTAAGTTATTAAATATGTTATTTGCTGAAATTAAAATAATGTGATGAAAATAAAATAAACTAAATGGTAATAATGTGATGAAAATAAGCATATTTGAAATAAGCTTTCAATATGTCTGAACTCATCTAATAACATCTGCACAATCGAGATACCACCTCACCAATACGAGGGTGAGCCCGGTCGTGAGGACTATAGATATATCAGCCCTTACGTAAACATTGCAAAAAAAAATTGCAAGTAGTTTACATAATTATAAACATCAAAACATGTACAAATATTGTCATTTACAAAAATATAAACGTTCACACTAACACGTGTATATATTGTATTGTATATACAAGCAAATATTCATTGCCATTGTTACGAAAAAAAGGAAAATAAGAGTTCAAATTTTGATATAAAGTAAAAATAAACAAGAAGAACTTAATTAAAATAAACAAAGAAAGCTTTTAAGTATTTTGTACTTGGTTGACGAAATATTTTCAATATTCAATCTAGTTCACGAGCTAGATTGGACTATATCTAGGAAATGTGTCTCTCGTTGAGTGTATCTGATCCTACCTTTAAGACCTCGTTGTTCGCGAATTAATCATCTCTAATTCTTTCCATGTATTTACTCTTAATATTTATATTTGGTTCAAACCCTCAAACTAACGTGGGATGGTCTATTAATAAATATATTGACTGTGTTTACTTTTCTGAGAAATTTTTCCCACATTTAATATATCTTCCTACAAGAAAATGTTTTAATATTAAAAAGATCGGACGATTGTGTGGCAATATTAAATAAAACAGTAAACACAATAATGGTACACAGATTTTCTCCCTAACTTGGAAATAAAATAAAGCTTTAAATTATTTTTATAATACTATAACAACAACTCATCATACAACAAAATATTAAAACATTTAAAAATATAGTTTTATTTATTTTATCAAATTATCCTTTAGTTTAACTTAAATTTATTTAAGCGATTTAATGGTTTAATGTTATCTCAAACAACTCATTTAAAAAAATCAGACTGAAAACTTTTTAAAAATAAAGTTTGTTCTAACGGAACACGAACCAACAATAGGCTATCTCACAACCTCCTTCACACACTTATCAAAAACACGCCACAATTGTAAGTTTACACAAACGTTTCCTACACTTTACTCTTCTTGCAAGCTTAAAGTTTAAAAAAAGCTAATACTTAGCCAAAAAATTAACATGCCATGTCCCCGATTTCCTAAGCATGGAGCTTTATACAATAAAATATACAAACAATTAAGCTATGAAATAATAAAATAAACTTTCCTGAAATATTTGTTTATTTTCACAACGCGTATTATTCTTATCCCATTAGAGGAATGATCCATTCTTAAGTATTTTAATTCGTTTTAGTAATGCTATTATTTTTTCAATTATCTTGAGCCTTCTTTCCTGTTCTTCAAATTTCTGCTCTGATTCCTACGAAGGCGTATTATTTCTATTCCCTTATCATTTCAATCATTCTTTTTTTCGTTCTGTATCATTCACGTTAATTTCATGTTACGCGAGATAATATATGACTGAATTTACTACAATGTTGTATTGGTCCGAATGAAAATGCAAAAATTCTACCGAACTCTGATATTCCATGATTCATAAATATGGATGAATGGAAAATCAGTCCTCCTCTGTAAGGGTTATTTATAACGAGATTGCGATGCACGTGGGATCAAGAAAAATATTTGACAGCTGTCAAGTTTTGATATGATCATAAGACGTAAAATAACAATTACGCAATATGCTTTTATTAGTAAGAACCGACTTTACTGTTGAATAGTAAAACGAGAAAGCAGTTTATATTGAGTAAGAATGCTTGATTCTTTTAACATTTACGATTTGAATACTCATTTATTAGATTCACATATCACTCTCCGTCCCTTTATACTGTTGCTACTCGTATGTAAATAAATTAATTTGTTCGTTAATAATTTATAAGTTTTCTGTAAGTAATATCTCTGTTCTGAGTTTCATCTCATTCAAATTCTACATCACTGGATTTTAACTTATCATTTTGCTACAAATAACTAAAGTTTTGGGTTATTTCTGCAAGACAAAAATGGTATTTGAAGTATTACAACACATATTATGCTCTGTCATTTTTACTACTTTTGATAAAGCGCGGTTATTATATATTACGTTAAGTGCTCTATTTACCTTATTCCATGTTGCTACCCTTCTCCCAATGCCCCTTTCAAATCGCCCTTCGCACTGTAATATACTGCCCAGATAACAGAACTCATCTACCTTTCCATTTTCTATGAGCAAATATTTTTTACGCCCCTCTTTTATAGCCTCAACCTTCAATTTCGCTTCATTCATTTTCAAACCTTCTTTAATAAAAATCTTAAATAAAATGAAAATAAACAAAATAGATACCAATTTTTTGACTAATGACGGTTATATTTTGATAATCTTTTCATTAATTGATAAACTAATGAATTGAGTTAGGAACTATGAGTTTTATGACCTTGTCGGATAGTGTTTGAATTCACAACATTATTTAAGAATAAAAACTCATATTTCAATGGCTCGAAACATACTCGGCTTGATAGGGCTGGCTACACGCTTCTATAAGGCTAACCTATCGAAATATTGTATACTACAATGAATTAGTGTAATTAATCATTTGTATAACAGGACTACAGAGATTGAGAAATCAGTAGGAGCATTGTATGGACTTCTATATGACTTGGACTTTTGAAAAGAGAAAAACTTACACATAAAGTTAAAGCAATGGAAAAGAAAATACATTTATGACAAAACATATCAAAGCATCTTGCACATATAAATTATAATAAAAAATATGAAATTGATTTAAATAAGTAATTGATATAATTATAAACATTTTTTCCTTTCCAGTAGTAAAGGACGACTTCCGTGGTCTAGTTGGCAAGACGTCTGTCTCCCAACCCGGTGATTGAGTGTTCAAATCCCGCTGGAATCCAGTTTTTTTAAAGGATTCCAATCTGGTGGTCATTCTAAGCCACTTTAAAATCTTTCTCGTTGGTTGGAAGAGACTGCCACATGGTAAAAAGCCCTCCATGTTGAACATTTTACGTGTAATATTATTGTACAATATTACAGAATTATTACGAAAGTGTAACACTATCGTATTCAATACAATAAAAATGATCTAGAACCGAAAAGAATACTTATTTTCGTCTATTTTTAAATGACGTCATAAAAAAGCCTTAAGCAATTTGGGTAAACAATAAGCAAAAAATGGGCTGAACTATTAACTTTTATAATAATATATAATACATTCAGCACGTTCGGAATAATTTTGTACTAACGACATCTATCTCAGGAATATGGAAATATTTTATTAAAAAAATATTTTGAATTTGGAACTTTCTGTATCATTGACTTAAATTAACATTTCTGTATTAGTGTTCTAACACGAATCACGAAAACCATTCGACCAGATAAACAGTACGTCCATATTTCAAAGTAACGATTGTATGAGGATTATATGACAGAGGTAGGAAAAACTAATAGAAATTCTCATATTTATTCAGAAATATCGAGAATAATGTCATAGGAATGCGGTCGTTTCTTCATTTTTTCTCTTACCAGTCCTACTATAACGAGAATGAGCTTTCCCGGCTTTAGTTTTGTGTTTTGACCGCTCATTCGGAAACTGGTAACGTAAATTTTATTATGTTTGTTTCGAATTATTTTCTCTGTATTTTGGGGGATTTCAATATTTAAATGTAAATTCTCCGTGTTATTTCAAACTTTTCAGAGTCCAATCCACAACAACAGATAATCCCCCATTGAAAAAACTAACGAGTTTCCAAAACTGGATTTTTCACCAAGCATAATTTATTTGTATTTAGCATACAGTAAAATTCTTTAGGAGACAGACTAACAAAATATTTTCGATCTACTCGTATAATAAAAAAATATTTTTTTTTCGTTTATAATTATTGAAAACGAAAGTTATTTGAAATATGTTTGACATTTTCTTTAAAAAAAAAACGGTTCATATAAGCTATCAGATGTTCTCTTATCAGCTCTTCTTCTTCCTGGCTCCATCCCAACTCAATGTCTGAGAAGACTGTTGGGGTCAGTTCTCCTCGTTCTCAGGTTGTATACTTTTCCGTCCCGGACTACGTCCCCTAGGCCGTGCCTCTGCATCAGGTTATCTTTTTGCACCACCCACGAATTCTTTGGTCTTCCTCTGGTTGTTATTCGAGGAAGACCCATGGAGATTGCCTGCTTCACAATGTGGTAGGGTGCACTGCGTCCAACGTGCCCACACCATCTCAATCGTCTCTCCTCCATCTTACTGTTGATGTCTGTAACACCTAGGCTTCCACAAATGCGTGAACTTTTTATTTTGTCTCTTAGGGACACACCAACTGTCCATCTTAGCATGCGCATTTCAGCAATTTCTAGTTGCCTGGAGTAAGAGTTATACATCGTCCAGCATTCGGAGCCATATATGAGTGCGGGTCTGAGAATCTTTTGGTATACTTTTCCTTTTAACTTTACTGGCATTTTCGGATCACATAGAACTCCCGTCATTGATCTAAAATTCATCCATCCCACACTAATTATATGTCTTACATCTGCTGCACATCCTCCATCGCTATGGATGAGTGACCCAAGATACTTAAAGGAGTCACAATTTGGTAATGGTTCTCTTATCAGCTATCTACTCGATTCTTATCAGAGCTTAATTTTGTACATATATCTGGTTGGTAATTTCATGTAAATAAACCTGCTAGAGTATACTGTATACAATGTGAAATTATACAGTAAAACAAACAACAAATTCAAGCTTTAGTCACTCGTGAGATTTGACAAGTCGCAGTATAAAAATGCCATCTTATTTAATTAACTTCTTCTCAATAAGTATGCCACCATTGACTTTACCCAAAATAGGGAATCGGACATGTTAAAGAGTGTGTTTGTGAGTTGATAAATTCTTCGACTTCAGTATTTGAGCCTTCGGGTTTAGAACCATTGGAATACAGAACTCGTGGTCTGTCAAAGCATATGTTTGCAACACTCGCACATAGTTATACTAGTATTATTACAGACAGACTTTTTTACCAAACTGTTACATTTTTTCATTTCTTTTGGGCACCAAATCTAATTCAAAACCCCCAAGGTAAAGTCAGGTGTTTTATCAACTCGGTCACTTCAACTAAAAGTTCATATATTTACTTAATCTAGATTATTCATGGCAATGCCCCTCTTAAGCATACGTTTTAGCAGTTTTCCCGTTAGAATGAATAAAGGTTGTTTCTTTCTGGTAAAGCTAACATTATGCGTCACATTTATAACACGATCAAACCACAGTTAAAAAAATTTAATCCGTCTTTCGAAACCAACAGGAATCGAAAGATACATATACTTCTGGGTGGAAGACAAGTGTTTCACTAACTAGAGTTTTTTTATCACCGTATGAGTTTAAACTCTTTTCTATCATGCCAATAATATTTTAAAGTGCTATGTGTCTTTTTTTACCCACTGGAGAGTGAGGGCACCCCTATGATTACCACTTTGCGGTTGTCACACTTGTACATCTGGTGTATGAAGTAAATACACGGTAAGTTTTGTAATGCAAGGGTATTGGCTACCTTTGTTTTCTGTCTGCCATATAGCTTTAGATGACACCTTGTAATTTTGTCTCAGCATAGGATGTATTGATTTTAACCGTATGGGTAAACTTGGTGCAGTGTTATTAAGGCTGAAAATGATGAATGATTAGTACATGTGAGAACTGTCATACTAGTTGAGAGTATAAATAAATAATTGAACTCTGGATGAAATAGCACCAAGATTTTAAGAATTTACAAATATGTCGGGTTGAGGTTTTGGTTTACATATGATCGTATAATTTGATTGTGATCAGTGTTTAGTTAGTTACTACTGGTGATTTTTCGTTTCTTATTATATTTTAATACAATCACTCACAGTGAGTGTTAAAAAAACTTTCTCACATTTAACTCATCAAAATTTAATTGATTTTGAATCCAAAAAGGGGGTTTATAGGAAACAGAATATGTAATTTACTTTACTTCATGTCGTAATACATCATTCAATATCTTTACTACTCATATTTCCACTTCATATAGTACCTGATACGAGCATACTCTATTTTATATTCATCGTAAAATGTCTATGACAAGTCACAATTGCTACTTAGAATAATGTCGATACTTTGTTGGAACATCGCGTTACAGATGAAAAAAAAAAATCTGAGTTCAGCATATTATATTAGTTAGAAATTATATGTTCTAAAAATCCCTTTCAAAAAGAGACTTTTAAAAAAAAAATACTTTTATCGAGAAATCCATGACAAATTATTTTCTTTTAACAATAAACCTTTCAATTGTAACATAACATAGTTGTCACAACTCACAAAATAAAATAAAAATTATACTCATTTTTTTTTTCACAGATTAACATGACACAGACGACAACATTTCCAATAAACCCAGAAGTATGGGAACCCAGTTCATCGTATAGTTTTATCGAAATCAACACAGAGGAAGAATTACAGCATCCTAGATACCAAGTGGGGGGAAGTCAACAAGAAACAAGTTCATCACAACTAAAACTACCAAGTCAATACCCAGAAGTCACAGTATATACAGCTTATTCTTCCTATCCTACAAATAGCCATGAAAGAAGAGATTACGAAACAGAACAACACTACGGTGGATCCTTTTCATATGTTGATCATAGAAAAGACAATGGTTTCAATGACGGAAGACAGGATGCTTTCAGACAAGTGGAACTTGGAGTCAGGGAATATCCTTTGAGGGTTAACACAATACCTCTGAAGGTCACAAGGGTTAGAATGCAGCCAACTTATGGTGGAATGCTGAAATTAAGATGCGAAGCAACAATCTACGATGTTTACAAAGCTTCTAGTGAAGTTATCACAATTAGAGAAGAAACTCCTCACATTGCTTTGGTTATGGGTCAAAGCTCAGCAGGTAACTATTCTTAATAAGTATAAATATATCTATATGGTATTAATTGGAGGCCTATTTTCTAAATGAAAGTTTGCGGGTTCGGTTCCTAATTTTCACTTGCCTCTTTAAAATCTTTTTGGTTGATAAGAAATTATTGCTACATTACAATATGCCCTCCAGGTTGTACTGTTTACAACGAAAGTGTAATGAATAAATCCATTCGTAAGGAAAAAATTTGAAATAATAATGAATAACATAAAAAGTGTAAAATGAAACACAAGGTAACTAGACATTCAATGAGGTAATAGGGTAATAAATATAAGCGTCAAATTCTAGGAATAATTTAGACTCTTTTATGACAGTTTATACTCTTTCTTATAAAAATAAAATGTAAAGTTCATTGTTGAACACGTTCCTATTTTCCTCCTTTTTTAGATGTTTATTAATTAATTTATTTTATTTTACACATGACAAGAAATATGCATTATTTATGAAAAAACATCATGTTATTTAATTTGGACACACAATTTTAATGGATCTGGGTTTGTTGCCTTTCATTTGTCGTGTCCCCAGTAAACTACCTGTATCTTACTGAGGACATATGTCATGAAAAAATAAATCGATACTTTTTTCCGATTTTTGATTATATATAACCCCGTTGCACATTCTCATCAACCTGACAAACAGTGACACTCAATTACACATCTATACATCACGCGAAATCAAACTCCTTTATATTGTATTTTTTTATTGTTTTACACTTTCGTTGTACACAATACAACCTGGTGGGCTTATAACATAAAACTTCCTTTTAACGAACTAGAAATATATTAAAGAAACCTTGCGAGTAGTTTGGAAAATAAGCGTTTTACAAAAATAGTCATGAAGGTTATTTCTCCTTTTCTGTTCTCTTATATTTCTTTATTTTTCATATTTTTATATTGTTCGCTATGACATAAAAAATAAATTTATTCATTTACTATTTTAGAAAATGTCCAAACGAATTGTTTCTGTCATATGCAGGGTAAAAATGGGCCACTGCCTGATAGGAACCCACCTTTATAAATTCCATATAAAAGAAAGCTCACATGCACGTGTGAGATGAATGAGGAAACCCTTGACCATATTTTCTTTGAGTTCTCTACGCACCGCGTATAATTTTGAATCAATTATAAATGTCACTAAATCATTAATGTCACTTCAATAACTTATAGTCAGATCTCAGAATTTACTGTCCAAAACTCCTTAAATATTTAGTACCACAGTCGTTTCAACCATGTTTTTTTTTTTTTTTTTTTATTGTTGAAACAATTCATTCTCTCCATAGGATTTAATGCTTATTAATTTAATTAAACTTTAGGATACAATTTATTGCGACATCTTAAATAAATTATTACACCTTGAAATCAGTCTGCTTATATGGCATAATCAGTAAAATACATTCCAAGTTTAAAATTTATAAAATTTTCTTTGTATTATTTTAAGCAAGTACTTTGTATTAAATACACTTATTACCATCAAAAGCATATTTGAATATAAAGGTCTTGTAGAAAAAAACCGATTTAAAGTACTAATTGCAATTTTAGAATGTTGCAACGAGAACACTGAATTGAATGAATGAACAAATTGCCATGTTTACGAGAATTCATTTATTTTATTCTGATGCTTTTACTGCAAAGCTTGAAATAAAAGTAAAACAAATAATTTCCCTTGTTTCTCTTCATTATAACATTCATTTATGCATAGTAAGTAACAGTGGAGGATTTTTTTAAAATTATTTATTCTTTTCTATTTGTGTCACTCTTCTCAGTTGCATTTTTTAATATTTTATAATACTGTACTCGAAGTTTTAATGATAATAATGACTGTACGATTATAATAATTTATTAAAATATTGACAAAATATGACAGTAGGAAATTAGGAATCTTAATAACGCTTGATTTTTTTAAACCACAGAAAGAGAGAAGAAAAACTGAAAAGAAAAAATGTTGGATGCCCCAAATGTATTTTTTAAGTGCAAGAATACGTTGAATCAGATTGTATCTTTGAGTATGTTTATGAATAAAAATAAAAAGGTCTATAGAGCGTTTTTGGGCATGGAAAAAATATGACTATGTGATAAGCTATGAAAACCATTGAATATATATGGTGTTGAATCTAAATTAATATTGCGTAACTATAGAACAGTAAGAGAGAAAACAAATGTCAAATTAAAAATAAATTAAAACATTTACAAATGTTAATTTAATGGAGGGTAGTTTCGGGGTGTTCTGGTCATGTTCGAAGTGCATCAAAATTTTTCAGTGGCGACATAAGGCTTTCTACAACAGGTACTATTTTTTTTATCAAAACCTATCTTTAAACAAATAATTCATAGAAACGCTTTGCAGATTTCAAACAGAAGCCCACTTTTTCTATATGTGTAAATAATAACGCGTTTTACGTGTTTTTTTTCTTTCTCATTCTTCCAAGAGGTTTTGTACTTTTTATGGACGTTCCGCCGTATTTTTTCCAAACTTTTGGGACAACGCAAGACGTTTTATTTTTCATCCAAACGTGTTTTGAATATCTAAAGTATGGAAAAAGTCAAGTTCAAGACGCGAGGATTTGCATAAAAAATATTTATATTTACATTTTCTAAACAATCTTTTCCTCTTGAACCTTTTTCTATTCATTCAATAATTTTGTTGCCCTTTATCTTCGATGGACCATGCCCTTTACTCTTTCATTTTATCTCAACGGTCAAATGACCTTTTTGATACAAAAGATTTCAGTAAAAAACGATAAATAATATTCAACGTAAACATAAACACAGTGTTATACGATTATACGAACCCGACATAATAATAAAACATCCTCATATAATTCACTCAATTCAATCCGGAAAGAATAACTTTTGCACGTAAGTATTTAAGTAGTCAAGTCATTTGAAAATCCACACAATTTCCATACTGAATGCCCATTTATCTATTATTATCAATTACACAAATTACATATATACATATCATCGCGCCCTTTCCTTGTTTAGGTAGCCAGGGGAGAGAGCGCCAGACTTTCATATCGCAACAAACATCGTTTGCCTCTTTTATATCTATATACCTTCTTATATAAGTCCTTTGATTTATCCAACCTTTTACATATTTATTCTTTCAAAATATCATTCACTTGATCTAAACATATATTTATTGGTATTCTATTTTGCTTTCTACTCACATTTGCACTCTATGTTTATTTTGTTAGTCGTAGATTTATTTTGTATATCAAAATCATCGCAAAGTATTTTTTCTTCTTCTTCCCAGTGTCATGTCAGGTCCCCCCAACGTTGAATATCACCTGAGAGTAGGCATATTTGTCCCCGGCAGCCGAAAAAGATCCCTAACGCTCGATATACCAGTCCAATGACGTATATTGCGGAGCCAGGAGATTTGCCTCCTGCCAACACTTCTTCGACCCTATATTTGGCCTTGGATGATCAGGTGTAGTAATTTGTACTTTGCTCCTCTAAGTACATGATCCAAAAAGAACACCTTTCGGATTTTAATATTTGTCAGCAGCTCTCTATCAACTTTGGCTCTTTGAAGAACCCTTGAATTGCTGACTATATGCGTCCAGGGTATCCGTAGCATTCTCCGGTGCACCCACATTTCGAATGCTTCCAGTTGGTTTATACTACTTACTTTGAGGGTCCATGATTCCACTCCATACGATAACACTGACCAAACGTAGCATTTGACTAACCGTTGTCGAAGTTTCAAGTTTAGGTTATCATCGTAGAATACGCTTCTCATTCCATTAAAAGCCGCACGAGATGATTCAATTCTGCACTTGACTTCGGTTTCTGGGTCGAGGTCTTCCACTAGGATACTTTCGAGGTATTTAAATTTTTTCACTCTCTCTATATCAGCACTGCTTAATGTAAGACGTGCTACTGCGTGATCCTGCCGGCCAAACACTATGAACTTAGTTTTACTCACGTTCATGTTCAGCCCCAGCCTCACACCGGCTTCATTAATTCTATCTATAAGCGTTCTAAAGTATAAAGTACTTTAATTCATCTTATTGTAATTAACATCAACTTTAAGTTTATCTTTATTTCTTATCAGTTCATGCCATGTACTTGTATTATTGCGTATATTCTCCAACTATTTTCTTGTAATCAAAATCAGCTTTCATGTCTGAAGGGGTTAAGTTTTCCAAAACAGCCACATTGGGTATCACCCTACTAACCTAATAAGGTAGTTTAATTTTATGCTTGAATATACATCTGGTCATATTTTTAATGAAAAAGCCTTTTTATTAACAACGCGCATTTTGAAAAATATTATTGAAGCGGAAATAATGCTGTACAAATGTTTGCACTGAAAACAATATGTGTCGTAACAATTGCACGTCAGAATTCAGAACGAAGTGATCCCAGTTCGATACAGTGATTACAGTTCGAACAGAATTCAGTCTTGTTAGTACTCCTAAGATGATGAGATGAAAGCCTTGAAACCGGTAGGGTTGTACCGTTACAAAAAGTGTAATAAACAGTGTTTGATAAAATAAATTACAAAGTATTTATTTTATCAAACACTGTTTATTACACTTTATACACGTTACATACACGTTAATAGTATGTATATTTATACATTATTTATGACTATAAATAATGTATAAATATACATACTATTAACCAATCAAATGTCAGAATATATTCATGAACACACACAATTACATACATAAATATATAAAATACGTGGAATTCCATTCATAAACAAATACACACTTCTGCACAACATACACGCATACATATATAATATACATAATTTAGAAGCGTATACAAATGCATTCGGATAAAAAAATAAGATAAAATATTAACTAGACAAACACAAAGATTATGATTTTTTTAAATAACAAGAGAAATAAGGTAAAAAAGTCAAAAAATGCTAGTTGAACAAGGCATTTTAAATAGTTGCCCAAATTACAAGTTTAAAGAGAAAAAATAAAGGAAAGTAAACAAGTTTAAGTTTTAGGAGTCCTGCACTAGAAATCATACACGTGTATATTATTTTGAAGGTAACGTTTCATAGTAACGTTGTTCTCAGTGAGATACAAGCGAAAGCCTAGTTTACTGTGGACACGACAAATGAAAGGCAACAAACCCAGATCCATTAAAATTGTGTGTCCAAATAAAATGATCGGTTGTTTTATCGCAAATTGTGTATTTATAGATTTCTTGCCATGTGTTAATTAAATAAATTAGCATTCTCGACGGTGCCATTATTACCCGACCCGCTCATTCAAAGGCAAAAATAGCAAATTTTTAGAATTTAATGGCTGAGTATGAAAATGATCCTTTGAATACTGTTTTAACCTATTAAACGTTTGTGGTTAAGTTTTGGCGTACTTGATTTTAATGTCAATCTCTAAGGATCTCTCCTTTTATTCTATCAAATAGTCTTTTATCAACAATTTATCAACTTAATTGACAAAAACTTCATAATAAATAACAAGTGAGGAGGAATCTCTTTTATATTTTAATTCTGCCTATAGTCATGAATAAAAATGAGACAAATAAGATTTCTAATAAATTTGTCTGTCAGAATATCTTTTCATTTCTTCTGGCTCCGGTCCAAGATGCCCATTCATATTTATCGGACCAATTTTCCTAAATTTCTTTTAACATTTCTTTCTGAAAATATAATGCTGCCACTTATAGAATTGTAACCAGAATAATTTGGCTTTCACATCTTTTGGTTATAATGTTATACAACACATTGTGATCCTTGCGGAAAATTACGTATTCCTTATTTTTTTCTACATGACTTATTTAAAAAAATTATGTTATCAAATATTACAATAAACATATCACCACACACTTTACCTATTGGAGTAGATAGAGAGGACATAACCCAAAAAGTATCTCCAACAACATACTTTCTTTATTTCTACATACGATTATATATCGCTTCTCGGCCTATTGGCTTATCAGTGCATATTATATGTTCTTATTACGAGTAGCTTAGTATCTAATAGTTCTCGCAATGTGGGACCAGTATGTTTTTTATATCAATAATGTACCTAATGAGGTTTACAGCTTTGTTAGATAGAAGAACGATGTTTGACCCCATAACAACGTTAAGGGTTGCCGTATTTCAATATTATAGAACTAACTCAACTTGTCATGTTACAAGTTCCTCGTAGGCCCACTCAGTAAAGTGTTTTGTTCCATACTGAAGTGGTTACAACTAATTATTTGAATAACTCTTGCACAGCAAGACTGCACATATTGGGATGTCAATATGAACATTGTATGGATTTTTATATGACATCGGTTATTTACAGGAGTAAAAGGAGTTGTTCGTGCCGGAATGAACTGATTTAATTGTACGAAAGAATTTGGTTTTCTTGTGTTGTTCGACTTTTTTTCAATTGTACAACACTGCTAAGTCGTCAATGTTAAATTATATACACGTATGTTTTTGTTTTTTTAAATCTTTGTATCAAAAAGGTCATTTAACTGTTGAAATAAAATTTAAATAAATTATCTCAACTTATGCTTACACTCCTAGCATAATTATAGCTGCTATAATTAATTATCTTCACCTCGATTAACCGATCGAAGTATTTTTTGTGTGGTAGGCTGGGTGTTCGAGATGTTTTGGTGAACGTTGGGGATGACGGTAGACTTTTTTAAAAATAAATAGTGGTATTTTAAGTTTTTAGGTTGTTTAATGATGGTAAGCCACCCTAAATACGAAATTAAAAGCCTTTTTGTGAAACAAATTGTTTTATTGTACATTCGTATGATATAATATATCCGATTTTTTTTATGAGAGTAAAACGACCATAATATTTCAGTATAAATAATTAATATTTCAGGTTTAGAGTTATTGGTGTAAGGATCTCACTGACAAAAATACTATCGTACTTGGAGAAGCATCAATACTCGCACACGTCTAGCGTGCATATGCTGTTACCATACAAACTCTTAAACTAGACTTGGACATTTTAAATATTTTTTTTACTGTTGGAATATCTAGAATAAATGTTTTTAAGTCTCTTGTGTTCGTAATATTTACCATATCATATGTATAGTACGGAGACCTGGACTTTGAGAACAATCGAGACACGTTGAATCATTTAAGATTTAGTAATCAAAGAGGTTGCTAAGGATTACATGAACGATAAAGCGGACTAATGCGTCCATTCTACAAAAAAACTAAGTCACCGATAGATTGTCGATAATAAGTCGACAGCAAGTCCTCTGATTCTTTGGAAATAGTGCTAATGAGCAAGTCGACAGTTTGGAGAGGTTTGTGGTCACTAGAAGGATGAAAGGCCGACGCACAAGAGGAAAAGTCTCAATGCGTTGGACTGACTAAACGATAGACGCAACAGGACTACCCTTGGCCGCTGCTTTTCGAACTACGAAGTGCTGAGATAGACGGGTGATGAATTATTACAATCTATTGCGGGAGTCACGGCGCTCAATTATAAGTTAGACGACAAGATGGTGATTATTTGGTTATTATAGGAAATTAAATCTTAAATCCTTAGGCGGAAGACAGTCACAAATGTGTGATTCTGTGCACTCGAGTTCTTATCTATTGTAGACTTACATAAATTGGCTTACATGAAAACAAGGCTAGGCGGGATTTAATAAATAAAGTTAGTTTATCTTTCGTTTGAAAAATCTTTATTTTTATTTTCAAGTCGTGTTTGTTGCCAAATATTTAACATACGATTTAAAGAAAATAAGATAAGTCCGTTTAATGTACATACTCGTATGTAGCCAGTAACATACTCGTATATTAAATATTGTCTCAGTTGGGAAATTAAAGCACATGTTGGCTAAGTTATATCCTTAGCAGCCCGTTATCCTGACAGTTTGTTCTTTTCTTGGTAAAAAACCTGTACCGAATTGTTTTCTTTGCGGCATTCATTGTCTTTGCTGAAATTTCAAAGCAAACATGATATATTGTTTTATGTTTAGTAAAATTAAATTAACGGAATTGAATCGGGAATGTAGAAAAATACTGAAGGGGGTCCAATAAATTGTTTGCCATTGGAAATAATACATATGATACATTGACAATAATACTTAAAGTGAAGACCTCCGTGGATTAGTAGGTAAAACGCCTGTTTTTTAATTTGGAGGTTATGGGTTCAAATCTCGCTGGAACCCATTTTTTTATAATGGATTTCAGTCCGGTTTTTATTTAAGACATTTTTAACATCTTTCGTTTTGGAAGAGATTGACACGTGGCAATAAGCCCGCTAGGTTATACTTCATAGAACGAAAGTGTAATACAATACAACGTTTAAAACAAGAAACTTGTCAGGTATAAATGTGAACTTTGGGCTGAAATATTGTATTGAACAAAATGAAAAAAGGACTCTAAGATGGTTTGTGCATATAGAGCGAGATAATTAAGTAAGACCTACAAAACAAATATACAGTGCAAATGTTAATAGAACGTAGAGAAAGAGCAAGAAATTGTGTGATTGGATCAGGTGAATGATATTTAGGGAGAAGGAAATGTTAAAAGTCTGAGGAATCGTAGGAGCTATTTAAGACTGAGTTATGAAGTAGAGGAAGCAATGGACGTGTATCACTATAGAAAGTGTGGTGTATGGAAGATCTGTAGGGAAACTATATGGTTTGTACGAGTATCTGTAAAGTAATTTTGGATTAAATGTTGTCTACGTTTATGATATTAATGAATATTGTATAAAATTGGGTCTTCAAGGAGATTTTATAGGTAAATATCTTTGAGGTTACCTATTTACAGCGCGAAATATATTGTTTTTTTTTAAACCAATAATTCAGCAATCGTTTGGAAACGGGTTGTATAAATTGTCTTGTTTGAAGTAAGGATATTTAAAAAACCTATTATTTTTTGCTGTCCATATTTTTTGCTGTCCATATTTTTTTAGCATTAAGGAGTCATCGTGTTGCTCAGAGACCGCCACATGTTCCTCTCCTGTACCCTCTATAGAACTTATACCAATTATAGCTGCATTTTATATCTGCAGAGTCAAAAATATTCAATAATATTTTACTGAATAAATCAGATAAATTTGTTAATACCATCACAGTTTTTTTACTTCTTTAAATAATTAACGGGATTAAGGAGAGAAAGGAGATCAAAGCTGAGTTAGCTGGATGTTGTGATAGATAACTGCCACATACTGGATAACTGCCGTACCAATCGAATAAAAGATGCTACTGAAAAATATGAGTATGAGATAATTCAGCAAACATTGAAAAACATTTCATGATTGTAGAGTTAATTTTTTAAATTTGTTTTTATCGACTCTGCACGGATTGCTCCTGTCACATAAAGAGGGATTAATGATGATGATAAACAAATAAAGATGATTAAGAACTAGCAACGCTCACATGACTTCACCTAGCTTCTTACTTCTCATACCAAACTGTATATATTTTTGCTGTTAAATTATTGATAATATTTGTAATTTATTTTTATCAAACACTGTTTATTCCACTTTTTTGTAACGGTATAACCCTACCGGGCTTTCAAGGCTTTCACCTCATCTTAAGAGGAGCACAAACAAGACTAAATTCTGTTCGAACTGGTACCGATATACACGCTTCAACGGTTGGGTGCTGAGGGGTGAGGGAGGCATGGGACGATTTCGGCCAAGAACAGAGAGATTTTTGGAATATAACTGTTCACCAGATGTTCGGATCAATGTACTGACTTAGAAATTTCCAGGGCCTCTAATCTGTCCAATTTATTTCCTTTACTACTGATATGTAAAAGTTTGGCATCATCGATAGAAAAAGTATGGTTTTCACGGTGACAATGATTAGCCATTTCAGAATAAATTAGAGGATTTGTTAAGGCGGATTTGTGTTCACGAAATCTCTTTTCAAAAGATCTTCCTGTTCTATTGATAATATTGTTCATGATTACATCTCACCACATATTTGTGATGTTAAAGACCATACAACTCTGAAACAATTCAATTACCACTCTCCATCCAATACGTTCATGGGATGTTTCCCTTCAGTTAGCAACAGCAACTCTTCATGTCCTCACTATACCATTAACCCCTCGCAGTTTATGGTGCTCTTGTGGTATTTTCCCCTTAATAACTTATTTCTTTTATTAAACTCAGTCAGTTGATTCAATTTTAGCAGGGAACAAATTCTGTTCTAGAAGCTTAATATCAGTAAGCTCTCCCTATTAAAATTTGAAATACTCGTAAAACGTTTATCAAATTTGAGTACAAATTAATCATGTACATTTCATTAAAAATCGTAAACTTACAGAGTAGTTAAAAAGTTTATTTATTCATTCATTCAATAGACAATTTTATGTAGCGCCGTTTAAGGAAAAAAATATTTTAAAAGGCGATTTTAACTCTGCACCCGCGCTCACCTAAATTAAACAAATTACATCTGGTAGATATAGCAGCATCGGAGTGAATCATGTATAATACTTTATTTTTATGTACAGTTCAACTTTATGGAAATATTCCTATGTAATCATCTGTATTAATCAATCAGAATGATATTAATGTGGCCTTAAGTTAAAATATGTGACTGATTTAAAAAAGAAAAAAAAAACGAGTTCAGACGGGAATCAATGACAGGCATCTTATCAACTAGGTTATAGAGGTCAGCTAAAATACAGTGTTTTTTAGCCAACGTGATATTAATTTGCTACCGCAGTTAACTAATATCAATTTGTTAACTACAACAGCACGTTGTAATTCATCAATCGTTAGAATACTTGTATGATGTAGATGTTGTTAAGTTCAGGAGATTCCTTCTCCAGCGATCTCTCAATCTAAGATCTTGATAGTGGGCTGTTATTTTATTGTTTCACAACCTTTATTATTTTACTTGTAATTTGTTATATTTGAAGTTTTCTCTTGAGAGAGATTATATTTTTTAAATGATATTTTGTAAGTTTTGGCTCGATTGTTTTGGATGTGCATTTGTATGTTAAGCATCATATCTTGAAAGCAGTATGAATCATAAATTGTTAAGCATCGTATCTTGAAAGCAATATGAATCATAAATTGTTAAGCATCATATCTTGAAAGCAATATGAATCATAAATTGTTAAGCATCATATCTTGAAAGCAATATGAATCATAAATTGTTAAGCATCATATCTTGAAAGCAATATGAATCATAAATTGTTAAGCATCATATCTTGAAAGCAATATGAATCATAAATTGTTAAGCATCATATCTTGAAAGCAATATGAATCATAAATTGTTAAGCATCATATCTTGAAAGCTATATGAATCATAATTTTTTAAGCACCATATCTTGAAAGCAATATGAATCATAAATTTTTAAGCATCATATCTTGAAAGCAATATGAATCATTAATTGTAAGATTAGTTTTTTGGAGGATATTGATACGTTATCTTTGATTTTTGAGTTTAACTGTTTTATATGAAGGACTGAAAAATAAAAATATTTAAAAGCATATATCAAGAGTTTACTGTGAATGTATATTACTTAATTATTGTGTATTTTCGATAAATATAATCCCTCGTTATTTTTTATTGTCTGGGAACACAATTTGGATGAATAGCCATTAAAAAAACTATAAACTTTCTAAATATTCTGCAAATGAAGGAAACCATGTTTGTTACGAAGATTCTCATAGTTGTTGGTTTTAAGTTAAGGTTAAATATGAAATAAATATTGATAATCATAAATAGTTTTTTTTAATGAATACTTTTCAGGAAAGCGACACAAATCATAAACACTGGATTTTTTAGTAAAAAATCTTATCTTTGTAATTAATTGAGTCAAGCACTGTTTATTCCACTTTATATAATGGCATAACCCTACCGGTTTCAAGGTTTTCACTTCATCATCTGGAGAACACGAACAATACGGAATTATGTTCAAACTAGTACCGACGTACATGTCTCTAACGGTAAAAATCGGGTTGTTGATTGTGGGTGGAGGGAGGCAGGAGCATTATTACTCGTACCATCACTGTTGCTAAGTATTCCTTTTTCATCTATTCGTTCAGTGGAGTTTCCGGAGATTGGAACTAGCGTAAAAAGTTGACTTTAATTGACAGTTTTTTGATATTTCGTATGTTATATATTTTTTAAATAGAACTTTGCTCGATTTATAAATGTGCTTTTTTAATACGCAATCCACCCAAATTAGGATGATTTCTGCCACCAAACTTAAGACATAATGAAATTATATGAGTTAATATAATTTCATTATGTCTTAAGTTTGGTGGCAATTTAAATAAAATAAACCAATTTAAATAAAATACAATTCTAGACAATTCAAAATTTCAACCAAAGCTTTAAAAAAGTGGAAAAGTCCCACGAAGAAAGAAGAAACGCAACGTTGATTGGACGCACGCGGTAAAGATATGGCTTTTAGTAAATCAAATCTGTCCCGCTAAGGACAACCGAAAAATACAGGGTATATAGTTTTATCATCCAAACCACACTTGCAGCCGGGATTTTCCACAATACCCATTATGTAAAGTGACTTGCCACCACGCAGTGGCCCGTCAGCAAACGACAAATTACATAAATATATATGTGGCGTTAAATATATGATTTTTAATGAGTTTCTTTTTGTTTTGTTTTTAAGTTAATCAATGAAGCTTTCAGAATAACCATTATTTGTAGCCATTGTTTTATGACCTTTGATAGTTTTTTAAATTTGTCTTCGGTTAAGGGTTAATAATCTTATCTTTTGTTACAGGATGTCCCATAAAAGGAGTGAAAGATGGAAAAATAACATCGTGCTTTTTATTAGCAGGTATATTTCTCTTGTACACAATATGGGATACTCTCGTTTCTGGAAGATGAAATTGGTGCGATAGATTCGTATTTTAAGTCTTAAAATATGAAGATGAAATTAATGTATTATATTACACATTAAACAAATGAGGTAAACAGTCTAGAAAAAATATATATAATGTTTTACATAAATATTATAACATATATTATCGTTCATAAATGAATTTATTTTATATTAAAAAAAATGTGGATTTTTTCATTGTTTTCTGCGCTTCAGTGTTTTCATCTCTATAGTATAGTGATACCACCTACTGTATTTTACTTTTTTAATTTAATATGGTCATGTATACGATTTAGACTCCAAGTTAGGGTAACTGAATGTAAGGAGAACATGCACAGATGGGTTTCCTTGAAGAGAAGTAGAACTGAGTGTAATAGTGGGGTAAATAAGTTAAATTCAAAATATTAAAGTAAGTAAAACTCCAAGTACTAAAAGTAAGTAAAACTCAAAGTTTTAAAAGTAAGTAAAACACATACTAACTTGTCTGGGCATAGGGACTTTATGCTCAGAGCAAGACCTGATTGATGCGGATGATATGACGATCTCTGTTGTTTTCTACTGGAAACACGTAGAATAGTTAACAATTGATTGTCCAGACAAGCAAATTTGTTATTTTTGTTTTCAGCACAATGCAAGACCATTTTATAATGCGAAAAGTTCATTGTGAAATTGTTTCGCATTTAGTGAGATATCATATTTCTCGTAGACCAATGTGTAGGCGCAGTCTATAGAAAGCAACATTCGATTACATTTTTTTTACTGTTCAGGTCATTCATCCTTGAGAAATATGTAGTCACCTTATTGAAACCTCATTTTTCTCAATTGAATATTCCATACATTTTATTTTTTATATCTTCATACGTATGAGGATAACTACAGGACTAGACCTGTGTGAGTATTATTCCATGTCTACGTGCGGTAGTATTTTCAACACTACGATAGCAAACTGTGAGTTACGTGGAGCATATTACGTGATTCTTAACTCGAAGGCTCGATTGTTGTTCCGAAAGTAAAATTGTCTCCCAGACGTGGTTTTTAAAATGCCTGGCCACCAGTTTGAATGTGTTGAGAAGTATAAGTACAATTCATCTAAATATATTAATGTACTTCTGGGCATACATCACTTCATATAAATAACTTAAGCGCAGACTAGACTCAAATCACTCATACTTGGATAATATGCCTCAAAAAACTATATTCCGCTTTCAGGTATTGATCTAATGGGAATATCGTTGAAAATGGTGATATTTATTATAAGGATTTTTTTTTCATAGTTCTTTTTGTTCATTCAATTTTGAGTAACTTAATATTGTAAATGAAAACACTGACAGCGAAGATTTTTTTATTATTTTTTAATGTAAATAAATATTTCTTTGATATTATATAAGTTTGCATTATGATTTTATTGTTTTATTTATTAAAATTATTAAGATTTAGTTATTCATTTTGTACGGTTGTGAGGTGAAATACGTATTGCCCATAACAAAGTAGGTCATGGGAAACCGACGATTATCAAATGATATTGAATAATATGAGATATAAATAAAAAATGTATTCCTTGTAAAAGATATGGTATATATTTACTATTGTAAAAGTATATAATTTTCTCTATGATTTTGTAAACAACATTTTTGTCAAATGTTTATCGCCATTTATCCTACACATCTTATATCTGTCGCATTGATTTTGGATGGCTCTTGCGCCATAGCTGGGTGTATTTTATTCCTATAAAGTGGTCTTGAGTTCGTAAGTACAGGGTGGGGCACGAATGTCGCTACAAAAACAAATGTGAATATTTCTATTATTATTTTTTATTTATTTGTTGTTTTAAATCAAGAATTTTATTAAATTTTTAACATAGTGATGAGTTTTTAAAAATAATTTGTTTTAGATTATTTAAACTCATTTTTATTGCGTGGCTTAGTTTTATACACCTCTTGCTTACAATATCCCCACAAAAAATCTGTAACAGTGAGGTCAGGCGATCTTGAGGGCCAACGATGTTCGATGTTTCGTGAGATTATTTTTTCACCAAATTTTTCACGCAGGGCCGCCATTACTGGTCTTGTTTTGTGACAACTGGCTCCATCTTGCTGAAACCATACATTTCGGAAAGGTATTTGTCTTCGGCGCATTTCTGGGGAAAAAATGTTCCAGCATGTTTAGATAGCGCTCTCCATTCACCGTAACATTGGCATCGTTTTCTTCAAAAAAGCAAGGGCCGACAATACAGTTGGGCGATACTGCACACCACACAGTCACACGTTCTGTAAGCAACCTCACTGGGTGGATGTTTTGAGGATTTTCATTGGCCCATATACGACAATTTTGTTTATTTACAGTTTCGTTTAAATCAAAGTGCGCCTTGTCAGACATAAATAAGCAATTTATGAAGTTTACATCGCTCTCAACAAAACGAAACAACTTTTGGCAGAACTCGAGTCAAATTGGTGAACCTTCTGAATTCAAGTAGCTTGTTATTTGAATTTTATATGGAAACAAATTCAAATCTTCGTGCAAAATACGCGAAACACTCTTTCGACTGACAGCTGTATTCAACGCTAATTGTGTTGTTTGATGTTCGAACTGTTGGTTTTCGATGGTAGGGCGTCCTCTGGATAGTGCCATGTGTATTGAATTTTTCTACGATTCGCATAACGGTCCACCTACTGGGCGCATCCCAATTTGTTTGAGTCCTAAATGCTCTCTGTACCAAAATTGAAGACTTTAGTTCATAATATAGTTGCACCACTCGTATTTTATCTGCGTCTTCAATCTTGTTCATTTAAAAAAAATATATACTGCATTTTATTCTGAAAAAAAAAAGGAATATATTATATATTTTTTAAATAACATAAATATTTACATTTGTTTTTGTAGCAACGTTCGTGATCCACCCTGCATTACACATTTAAAACCTTAAGCAACGTTAAAAAAAGTAGTTACATATGGGTTGATTTGGAGAGCATTCAAGACATGAAACATTTCTTTCCCCGGAATTCACATGACCTGAAAATATTTCTCGACTATCGCCTTGAATTCACTTGCAGCATGGATTGCTGTATTGCTTTGGAGGATCACAAGAGATTTTAATGAATTCAGGAACACAGGAAGTAAATACAGTTTAACCAGACAATGTAGTGCAAACAGATATCCAAGATTTGCGTAATTGGAGTAGTGAAAGTATATAGTGGAGGAAATTTGTCAAATGAAATCAATTGTTATGTTTTTTTTCTTACGCGGCATACAGCTTCAGGCTTTTTGAACGTGACCTGTTAATAACAATTATAATAAAGTGTAACGTATATATGGCCGCTAAGGGATCAAACTATCGTCAAGAGTGCTCCAGTTTGGGAATTGGTCCCACCATTATTGCCAGATTTACTATGTGACAAAATAAATATTATATCATACATAAGTTGAGTGTAAGGAGAGGAAAGTTGTATCTGCGGCCATTACATTGAATAATTTCGCATCTGCATATCTTCAGAAAAATATATTTGGTAAGAAAACAGCAGAAAATTATAAGAGAACTATAAAAAGAACTTTGTGGCTCTTCTGATGTGTGATAGTAACACATTCAGATTTTGTTGGAATGCATTGTATTTATTTTATTTTAATTATTTATACACGGCAATACATTTTATAAATACATCATTTATGAACAAACAACAGGTAATTAAAAGTGGCTCCACAAAATATATGGATTTAGGTGTATTGCCTTTAATTTGCCGTGTCCACAGTAAACAAGGCTTTTAAATGAAACAATTTTTAGATGAAGACAAAATCGTTCTCAAAGTTCTACTCCTCTACGAAGGAAAATCTCTCAGACACAGATTTGAAAGAGACAATTAAGACATTCCATTAAGTGACCAGAATAAAAAAAAGTAAAGTTTGCAATCAATCCGTTTGCGACACTTGAGCCAACGTAGACTTTTTAGAAGAGGACATGTGACAATATTCATGACTACTAAATACTCGTATCAGCTAAGCAGCTGTTTTGACTACTTTATACTCGTATTAGCCAAGTAGCTGTTTTCAAAACAGTTCATATATCTTTATTTTTGACAGCAGATTGCATAAATCATGTTAGAGGTTAATGTATTATATATGATTGAATTATATTGGGTTCCTTTATACACTGCCAACGTGATTATGTTTTGTAAAAAATATAATGGTTGAAATCAACTGCAAATGTAAAAAATGTCTTGTTTGAACAATGAGTAAAACGCAGTTATATACTAACAGATATTAGTATGTTACATTATCTTGTAATATATATATATATGTATATATATATATATATATATATATATATATATATATATATATATATATATATATATATATATATATATATATATATATATATATATATATATATATATATATATATATATATATATATATATATATATATATATATATATATATATATATATATATATATATATATACATATATATATATATATATATATATATATATATATATATATATATATATATATATATATATATATATATATAT